>JAOVYW010000084.1:7040654-7054527 GCA_025775045.1 Hiodon tergisus | reverse complement strand
TTTCTAGTAATTAAGCGGAAACATTGAGTCTTTGTGTGTCTATGTGTTTGTGTCTCTGAGCGTGCGTGTGTGTGTGTGTCTTTTCGTCTGTGTGCGTTTGTGTGTGTGTGTATTTGTTTGTCTGCGTGTGTGTTTGTGTGTCTGTGTGTTTGTGTCTGAGTGTGCATGTGTGTGTGTGTGTGTGTGTGTGTTTGTTTGTCTGCGTGTGTTTGTATTTCTGCTTGCAAACTGCCCGGTCTCGGGATATTTATTCATTTTTATTTTGATGTGTCAATCACTACACGACCAATGTGTGTACTCAGACTCAGTTGTCAAATGACTTTGAGATGGGGGCGCCTTCTCCAGAGGTCAGTCTTTGTTGTAGCTGCTCCACTAAAGAGACCACAGGCCCCTGCCGGCCTTCAGTGTGAACCGTGGCAGAGATCCCCGTGCTGCAGCTGTAGCCGAGATCACTTTGTGCCTTTCACGCTCCGCAGTGAAGGAATCAGCTTTCCTCTCAGTCCCAATCCAACATATTGCTCCGTCGTGCCGACACCTTTTTGGTTTAGGGAAAAAAAGATCATGTGCTAATTGAAAACGCGTGAAGGTGAAGGAGATTCTGTCAGCTGCAAGGTAGGCTCCATTCGTAATGACTTGGCAACCTACGTGTACATTTAGTAGTGTAACAATGTACAAAGGAAGGTGTGTTTTAGTTAGTTCAAGCTTAATTATTTTATTTTAAGAAATTCTTAGTTAATAGCTACGCTATCAATGACCTTTATCGGTTTGCCGTGTTTTGCATTTCGTGAGCTAAAAAAAAATCATGCAATTAAAAAATGTATTTAGGCATTTAAGATTCTCTTCTCTTTTCTCTTTATCACTTTACACAGGGTGTATGACATCTCCTGCTCCTGTGAAACTCAGGTTTTATTTGATACAGAGAAAGGGAAGAAAAACAACAACCTGCAATTCAAAGCGAGCGACTATCATACAGTATATCTGAGATAACGTGAGGTAGAGCCTTGTGTGCAATCCGCCACGCTTCAGTGAGATGGATCAGGGAAATGCAGGTTTGGGCTGGGAGATAATGAGAAGGCTGTTTTACCCTTTTAATGAGAGTGGCACCTCTGAAAGGAGCCGTCGGTGGGGAGACGGAAGTCTCTGTGTCGGACGAGAGGACAGGGATCAGCCATCCAGGATGGATGAGCGGGAAAACGGTCGCCATGCCTTTCCACACCCGAGAGCAGAAGATGTTCGTCTTGTTAGCGAACGAGTTTAGTGCAATGACGAGCATAGGAACTAGGCCTTTCTTTCTCTCGGTGCAGTACTACAAACTGCTATTTTCTCCCCCCCCCCCCCCCCCACTGTTGCTAGCACTACTGGACATGGCATGCAGCGCCCCCTTCTGACCGGGCAGCTGAGCTGAACTAAGATATTGCTCGGTGCATCTGAATTGCTATTCTTTTAGTAAAACAACATCGTCCAATACATTCAGAGTGTATTTTCTCATAACTTAAAGTATTCAGACCTGTTCTCTAACTGAATTACAAATGGTACATTTAAACTCAAAATCAGTTATTGTAAGGCGGCATTGGTTTTATGTTGGGAAATATTTGTATGAAAAATAAAAAACACAAATATGTTACCTGCGTGAGTATTCAAGCCCCTCTCATTATTATGTGGTAGAGACAGCTTTTGCTCCAGTGACAGCTTAAAGTCTTTAGGGTGAGAATGTACCAGCAATGTCAGAGGGATGTTGGCCCATTTGTCTTGGCAGATTTGCTGCAGGTTGTTCCAATGTCCAATGTCAACTTACAATAATTGATTTTGAGTTTCTTGGCAGATTTGCTCCAGGTTGTTGGGTGGGTTTGATGACGCTTGTGGACCACAATTTTCAAACGGGGCCACCGTTTTCTCAAAGTGATTGAGATCAGGGCTTTGACTGGGTCATTGCAGGACATTCACCTTTTTGTTCTTGAGCCATTCCAATTTTGCTTTAGCCTGGTGCTTGGTATCATTGTCCTGCTGAAAGGTGAATTTCCCAAGTTTCAGTTTTTTAGTGAACTGAGGCAGGTTCTCTTGCAGTATTTCCATGTACTTCCTTCAATTATAACAAGATTCCCAGTCCATGCCGATGAGAAGCATCCCCATAGCCCCACCATGATGCTGCCACCACCATACTTCACTGTAGGGATGGGGTTCTCCTTAGTATAATAGATTTTGAGTTTCAGTGTTTTAAAATAAATGATCAAACGCAACAAAATTTCAATGTACCATGTCTTATTCAGCAGTATCAGAGAATCGGTCAGGGGTCTGAATACATTTGCACGGGACTATATATATATAAGGCTAAAAAGCTTTCCTAACTTATCTGTTGTTTTCAGAACAGTGGGGCCCTTTATAACAACTTAATCATGGAGGCTAATAGGGTAACACCACAGCCTACAGAACTTCTGGGAACATTGGATATATGTTGTTCCTACGTTGTGCATTTCCTTACCGTGTTGCGGAGTGACACAAATTTCAGCTACACATCTGATTGGCTTGCCACAGTGCGGTTTTTCCCCATTGTGGTTATTATTTATTTCAACACTCTGTCATGCCTCATAGTCCCTTCATCCTCCGAGAATTCCGTTCTTCCAACAGGCAAATTTGTTATTCCATTTATATCTAACTTCCGCTGTGCCTATCTTTCCCCTCTTCTCCATTTTTTCCACCCCTCTGCCTCCGTTTGCGAAAAGAGTTTGAACGCCGTGGTGCTTCAGTGACTGCTTAGCTCCAGTCTGATTCCTAAAACTGGCCAAGTCACTCATGGCGCCTATCACCGCCGCGCGGCTCTGCGGCGGCCCGGAGTAGCTGCCACGTCCTGCTGATGCCAGCTGGCACCCCCTGTGCACCGCCGAGCCTCGCGTCGTTCGCACCCAGCAAGACAGCGACCCCAAGCAAACCCCGGCGTGACTTCTACCCAAACAAGCCACCCGAAACCTAAATAAATAGCTCCCCGCCGCCCCCTCATTTAATCCGTGGTATGTAAGTCCCAAGGCTGCACTGTGGCCACGCTCAGCAGTCTCTGGGACAGAGCTGGGCATACCCACCTGGGTCATTTGTCGCCTTGAAAAGGAACCATGCTGGCAGGTGGTTTGTCAGATCAGTGCATTTTCAAAGCAAGGCCCTTTTAGATCTTGCCCGCTGAAAGTAGATCAGTCCAGCGTAAAATTACCCAGTGGCTTTCTGCGCAGGACATTTTTATTTATTTATCTGGCATCCCTAAAAGCTTCTGATGCATGGGGATAGGGTGGGGAGTGAGGAGTAGGATAATCAGATCCTAAAATCCATTGTTCCCAACGTACGTTTAACATAAAGATTTCTCATGCATAAACAAATGCCCAGGTGCACCCGTGTACTTTGCCATTTTAACACTGCCGTATTAAATATGTATGTACATGTGAACCATTATCCCTCTCATTCAATATTTATTTAGGATTTAAACAAGTTAAGACTGGAGATGGCGGCATAAGCTGCCATTGGAAATGTTTGTTGATAAACGTTGCAATTTGTCTCCTCACGTGCCTCAGTCATTTAGGTTTTATTAGCAACACCAGTGCAAATAATGAAAATGAATGTGAACAGAAGATAAGGTAATACACCTTCAAAGAAGTGTAAACAAATATATGATACACCCA
The DNA here is from genome assembly GCA_025775045.1 of Hiodon tergisus. NCBI lineage: Eukaryota > Metazoa > Chordata > Actinopteri > Hiodontiformes > Hiodontidae > Hiodon > Hiodon tergisus. The sequence goes on along the minus strand of JAOVYW010000084.1, from coordinate 7,050,865 downwards.
GAAAGGAATACACAGGTTCTCATCTGTGTCCACGAAATTTTGCTTTGAAGAAGCTCGGAGGGATTGGGCTCTTTCCCTCAGTTTCTTGAAGGATTCACAGGGAACAACAGCGCACTCTACTGCCCAATGTTCAAATCAGCCAAAAACAGCGATGCGCATCTCAGGTCCACGATAGGCACTTGCAGTGTCTGCTGTTTTTTAATCCACCTTGCCTCTTTATATGGTTTTATGGAAATCATTATTTTCATTACTCCCCCTTTGCCTTCGGAGTTTCTGGTGAAAGTCTTTCGCTTATTGAAAGGTAACTCAAAATTTGCAGAACTGCAGCCCTCGACGACCAGAGCGGTCCATGCCTGACTCAAAGCATTTGTTTTGTTGGAACAAATTTTAATTCCGGAAAGAAAGATTGCACCCTCACGCTTTTAATCCATGCGTGGCTATAAGGGTTCTCCTGTCTGAGGCATTCCTAAGTGTATAAACCAATGTTGTGAAATACAGGTAGCAACACAGACAGTTTTTACTGTAATTAAATTGAGATGCTATGCTTTAATGAGAAATATTATTTCTAACATTTAAAAAAAATTTTTTAAACTTTTTCTTCCCTCTTTAGAAATCTCCATGAAAGCGTATCTAATGTGTATTTGGAATTTATGTTGAATAGGTCAACAGTTTTGAGAAAAAACCATGTTGTGTATATCAACACAGTATGTGTATATAAAGGTGGTATCAAACAGTACATTTCAATTTACACTAGAACAGTGTTTTTAGTGTTTAAACAGAGTGTTGCGTTTTCCAATCCCAGGATGTAGGCATTGCCATTTTTGCAGAGTTCTGGTTCGCATGCAGGCAGTGGGTAAAAACACCATGGCAACACAATATCACGTAGTACACTGCCGGGCTATATGCAGGAATGATGACATAGCTACACAATGATTGAGGACTGAACAAGGTCACGAATACCACCATTTTCTTTTCCCACGATGAAATCCTCTGTGGTGGCTGGATAGAGGTGGACACAGTCTACACGTGTCACGTAGTACTCATCGCCATGGTTATCGCCAAACAGCTGTCTGAAAATGGAAGGAGAGAGGTCTCTATGTAGTCCAATGTGGCTTTACTGTTGGCAAGTACACCACATCGTTCAGTGAGAAAATTTACTTTTTGACTATCTACAGAATACAGTACCTAAAAAACTACAATTCTACTTTAGCTGTAACAATCTGTTATAAAGCCCTTTCTTAAGACAAAAACATAGCAGATCAAATCTCAGACTCACAGAATCATAATGTTTTAAAGGAAAAGGGTGCTCAAATCAAATATCGATTTTTTTTTTCTAATTAGTTTTTAGTTTTGTGCTCAGACGATGCACTGGGTCATGACTTTTTCGTTGTGAGCACCCTTTGCCTTTAAAACTGTATCAATTCTCTTAGGTACACTGTTGTGCAGTTTTATTTGACAATCGGAAGGTAGACTGTTCTGAGCTTCTCGGAGAACTTGCCACAGTACTTTTACAGACTTTGGCTGTCTGCCTTGCTTCTGTCTGTCCATGTAATCACAGACAGCCTCGATGATGTTGAGATCAGGGCTCGGTGGAGACCATACCATCTGTGGTAGAATTCCTTGTCCTTCTTTCAGAAAATGAATGTTTGGACATAAAAAATAATTTAAAAATTCTTCTGACATACTAATGCAGAAGATAAAAAACTTGAAAGACTACATTTGTGTAAAAAAAGCTAGGGTGCCTAAGACTTTTATATATATATATACATATACATACACACAGTACTTTATATATATATAGCAAACCTCAGCAACCGAACAGGACAACGAGGAAGCAGTGGTGATGCCGCTTACCAGAATGTCTAACGTTCGCTCTCATTTAACACGCTGCAGGCCTCACAGATGTTTCAAGCTGACTGGAGGATAGGGACACGCCTCCCCTCAACGCTGCAAACCTGCTGTCAGTGTGGGAAGCCGTCAGGAGTCGCTGTTCACCAGTAACTGAGAACAACTCAGAACAGCCTACGAATCTGAATCATTGGAGTATTTGGTCCAGACCATTATAACCCTTAAATTTGGAATAAATCAAAACCTTTTAAGCAAAAAAGCGATTGTATAAATATAGGTTGTAATAAAGGTTCCCGACCAGACCTTTGTACAGTTGAATATTTATAGTTTGACCTCATGAAACCAGTTCACAAGTGAAGTACCAACAAATCTGATGAAAATGCAGAATTAATCCAAACTTTTTTTGAAATCTTTAAGAAAATTGATTGAATCATAAATAATGTTTAAAAAAAAATATTAAAAGGCTTCTTGTCTATCATCAAGATTGTAGTTTTAGATATATGGAAGCTGTAAGTCTTTTATTTCCAGTGTTATGTCTAAAAAACAGACACAGATCCACACCCATGCATTTATTTTTGCATGTTTGTATTTGTGTGTATACATGCATAGTCACACTGGTGTTTCTTTCTCAAAAGATACTCCACAAACACCTCCCAAAACAAAACTTTGCACTTCACCATGCCAAAAAATGACCCAAAACATCTGTCTCTTTTAAGGCGCATCAACGTGTGAACTTCCATGTTTCTGTTCGTGGTTAAAGCACTTCTCCTGTAGGTTTAGTTTGCTCCCCCGAAAGAAGAGAATGAGGGAACTTGGCGTGTTAGCTGCCATGTTTCTGAGTTTCCACCAGACTGCGAGATCCCCGCTGACCTTGTTCCTGTCCACTCGGTGTTCAAGTGAGTTATCACAACTCGTCCCCAGCACAGACCAGTGCATTACGTGGCCCTGGTGTCAGCGACACAGGATCTGGCTGAAAACAATCCTGTGATGAGATTTTCCCATGAAAAGACTGCTGCGGGGCACTTTGTCTATTTACCTCGTTTTTAATTTTTGATTTTTTCCCCCAACCCTATTCTCTCCCTGCGGACACCGACTAACTTTCACAAACGCTCAAAGATTAGATAGAGGGATGCATGATCAGAACTGTCCATCCATTCATTTTCTAAATGACCCTTCCTGGTGAGAGTCATTGTGTGAACAGCTAGGTGAGATATATTAAATCATAGTAATAATAATCAATAACGTTCTGCCTTTTCCCCACCGCAACTAACTTCTTATTCTCTCTGTGGGAACACCCATTTATGTCTCTTCCTTCTGTTGTCTTTGCCCAGAGAAGACTGCTATAGCTGCCATGTGGTACAGCTACTAACATTTCAGCGTTTCTCATTTCTAACGTGTAGCGCAGTTTACTCATGATTAAAGGTGTTCACACTGAAGAACGGGCAAGGATGCTTTCGTCAAGTTAACACATGCGCCATCAAAGCCAGGAATGCGGCTGGTTCAGTTCGACTTCTGCACACGCCGCCTCTGCTCGGCGTGTCAACAGACGGGATTTCCGAACGAGCTGAAAGGCTGAAAGCGCTCCACCTATTCTGATGCAGCTAATCTGGGTTTTCCGCTGTCTTTGACAAAGTGGGGGGAATATGTAGCAGCAAAATCCCTTTGTTTGTGAAGCAGCCTCGCAGGGGTGCAAGAAGCGGAGCAGACAGAGAGAACTGACAATGAGGAACAAATCCGAACACGGAAATCTCAAAACCTGACCATAGCCTAATATTACCTCCTCCTTTCATCACCCTCTTTCTCCATTACTGCGACTTGACCCTGTGTGTTTTTCTTTCTTTTTTTCTGTCGGGTGTGTAATTATTTTCCCCGTGTCTTTCTTATCAGGAGTTTCATCTCCATGGGCCACAGCTCAAATTGAATTCCTTTCTTCGGCAATAAACCCCATTAAAGTTTTCGAAAGAAAAAAAACCCCCTCCAAACTGGCAGTTTTATACTCATCAGAGAAAATAATTGAGCTCCAGTTGCAGGACATATCCAGAATATTTGAAAGGAGACCCTTAGAAAGGCAGCTAAATCACTCACCAGCCTTGAATATACAATGTCCTCTCTTTTTCCCTTCCAGGCCATCATTGTTTAGTTTCTCTTCAAATCATTAATCTAAAGAGGCTACCCAAGTTGGGCTGATGCTTAGGTGAGGAGGCATTTGGTCTTGGAAGTTCCCAGTCCTTTAAAGGCAGGACTAGTTTATCAATTCGGACTTATTGATCCCTGGTATTGATCCTGGAGAAACCTGCAGCCTCTGCTCTGCCATGCTGACAAAAACAAAAGGACAGGATCCCCGATAATTGCACGTTTCATGAAGCGATTCTGCAAGAGTGGTGAAACCCTGGCTAGCCGGTCTTGCTACTCTCAGGAGTGGCTGGAGTCCATACTACGTCTGAAAGTCTGAAGAGTCTATTGACAAAGATGTCCTCTCCCAATTTGGTTCGATTGGTCAAGTGGAAAATAACTTTTTGAAGAAGGTACACAAGACAGGACAGAGCATATACACTATATATAATATATATATAATATATATATAGTGTATGCATATACACTCAGTGGTCATCAGTGGCACCACCCCGTTCACAAAAATGGATCACTCCTACAGACAATGAGCCAATGTCCATGGCTCGCTATATTAAGCAGGCATCAAGGCATTTAGTCACTGCACATTTGAATGTTAGAATGCTCAAAACGAGTCATCTAAGCGGCTTTGAGCGGGATATGATCGTCAGTACCTGGTGCGAAGATGGTGTGCAGTCCCAGGCAGTACTGTTGGCGAAAGCTACAGGCGAGCTACAAACAGGCAAACAACTGGCGCAGTACAACGGCAGTGTCTCAGAATGCATCTGGGAAATGCACTAGTGAGTTCAGTTTACTTGAGTGGCCTGCGCAGTCCCCAGACATCAGCCCAATAGAGCAACTGTGGGATGAGATGGAATGGGCTGTTAGCAGCATGACCGTACCACCGTCCAATCTGCAGCAATTGTGTGATGCCATCGTGTCAGCTTGATCCAACATCCTGGCAGAATGTTTCCGACACCTTGTAGGATCCATGCCCTTATAAGTTAAGGCTATTACCTTGAGGCAAAGGGCGGTCCAACCAGGTATCTAATACACCACCGATTGTGTATGTGAGCAAAAAGAAAAATCACATATGCAGATCAAAGCCACTGCAGTGGTCAGTGGTAGTCTAATTCTGCAAAGAAAAAGAGGTTATGAAGGAGCACAGACAGTAACACGTCTTCATCACTTGAGCTGAGAAATGGGGCAAATCAGAAAAGAAAGTCTCCGTTCTTTGTAAAATGAGGGATTAATGATTTTCTCCCTGTAATGGCCTTCGTCTCGTTTGAGAGCCTTATATAATGATTTAATTGGTCCTTCTTTAGCTCACTGGGTTGTGGAGTTTCTGAGAGCAAAAATGCAAAAATGCAAAGATGCAGACTAAATGTGCCAGAATAATAATGATAATAATAATAAAAACAAAATATATGTTAAAATAAACGTTGGGGCAGTCATGCAATTGAAAAGGTCAACAAACAGTCTGCAAAGGGCAGTGCACTCAGATTATTAAAGGGGGGCAATTAGTTAAATTAGAGCTGATATTTTAATGTATGCTCTCTCAGAAAAGTGGTAAATATTGACCAAACATTTAGGCAAGCTCAAGGTCATGGGATAGCTTCTTTGTGGAGTTTTGTTGCTGTCAGAATAAATATTTTCTACTAATATCTACATTGTGTATTAAAGTGTCACTTCACAGAAAACACTGCAGATGTCCTGTCGTGCCTCGAACCTAACCAGGTAATCCACAAGCAAAGCAAAAGCTTGCATCGTCTTGAAATACTAAGCGCAACATTCTTGAATATTTCTGTCAAATTCACATATTTATTTTTGTATGTTGAATAATGTATTTTGAAATTAACCTACTGTTATTCTAATGAGAATTAACTTCTTAAATCTTTGACCTGCAGGTTGTGATTTAGGCAAAATGAGCTTTGGCTAATGTCAAGAGTTGTAAGACACAGGGCGGTCTTATATTTACCTTACAATGTATGTGCGCTTATACAAACAAACACACACACACACACACACACACACACACACACACACACACACACACACACACACACACACACACACACACACAGGGAGAAAGAGACAGAGAGAGACAGAGAGATAGATAGTAGTATGCAGTAAGCTGAAGCACTAGCTGGCCGTGGATTTATACTAAGAAAACTTTACAGAGAATTAGTCAAATAATCAAAAGGAAAGCACAACAACAGTTCAAATGAGAGGCTGGGCTGCTTCCCGACTATATAGACAATACATATCGCATCACAGAGGTCCTTAGCAAATGTTCTTCTTTCACTCATTAACACAGCTGAATATTTACAGTGGTGCAGCATTAAACCTGCTGCGTACTGTTGATGTTCCCAGTCAATATGTCACACGCTGCCAAGTACCGGGGTGCATGTTCGATGCCAGACAATCCCCGGAGACCGCAGCAAAGATGAAAAAAAGGCTCAGAGAGTCTGTGTGAGGGAGAGGAAAGAAGTTCCTCGCGTGTCTATGTGGTCGTGTTGTTGTTGTTTTCTCCGCCTAACAACCACATGATTTAATTGCTAGTTACATTGCCAATAGCACTAGAAAACATAGTCAGGAATCAATTACATTCGAGAAGGGGAAGAAAAAAAAACCCAACAATTTATATATTAATTAGCTGCCGTTTTGGATTTCTAATTCAGGGGGTATGTTTCGCAGTGAGTTGTATTAGCAGAGGAGACACATGTGTGATGATCAGAGCAACCAAGTGGGATTAATAGTTTTCAGTGGTATCATTTTGGGGTTATTCAAATTCGTCACAAGGTAAGCATGCGTTGTTTTTTTAATCTTAATTTGCAATTATGGCAGAAATGTATTGATGGATTTAAATCAAAGGTTGGAAAAAACTACCTGCTATTGTCTTAATGGGTTTTAAAAATAATAATCCTCCTTGCTGGGGAGTGTATGACAATGAAAGTTGATTTATTCAGAGCAGTGCTCTTGATATAACCAAAACCATTGTCAGGACCAATTAAACTGGACCCCCAGACGGACAAATGGAAACCAAGCACAAGTTTCACTGTCAACAGGGGCCCCCGCACATTCGGCCGCCTGATGATTTCTGCTAGCTATTTCCTCCCTTTCATCACCGCTGCTGTTTATGTCTGAATTCGCCAGATCACAAAAAGAAACACTGCAGTCAATTGTTTTAATGAGTTTAAGAGCCCCAGAAAATAAAGAAATAAAGGCACAGAGGTAGGACTGTGACCTTGTGGACAGAGATTTTCGTTTGTTTGTTCGTTCGTTCATTTGTTCGAGCAGCTGGCATGCCATGGCAAGAGACCCAGAGAAAACCTTGCTGCTCTGGAAGAGTAGTTCATCACTGAGGTTCAAATGCCATGAACTCCGCAGGCCAGAGGACAGCAGGACCCCAGGAGAGAAAAAGCAATTGATTCCAACTCATCCATGTCGCAGACTGATGATGGAGCGCAGGCCGAGAGAGAGAAAGAAAGAGAGTGAGAGAGAGAGAGGTGGGGGGGGATAAGGACGTAGAGGGAGCTACACCCAACAGTACAGATGGAATTGGCTGGAAGTGAGGACAGGCCGTGTGACCAACCAAGCGTCTCCGTACATTTTTCGAGCCCCGTATTGTTTGGAGACGGCGGCCTCACTCCAGTGCATTCGGCAAATAAAGATCAACCACCCGCTGTGAATAATGTTTTTAAACCCCGGGTTCCCGGCGAGATCTAGTTATGAGCCCATATTCTCCGCTGCACCGTGCCCTGCCGTCACGCTCCAGTGAAGCCGCCACCACGCATTTCTCTCTCTCTCTCTCCCTCTCTCTCTGAGAAATAATCACTCCTTTCTGCTTTGTGTTTGCCGGGATTCTTCTCCTTTGACGAGACTGAGCGTGCGCCGGTTCCTCCCGGTTAGCTTGCTCACGCGTCGGTGTGCTCCTCTTGTTTAGCCGACAAACCTCTCAGCCAGTGCGCCCGCACTTGTGCATCCGTTTATCTCGCACATCTGCGCTGATCGTCTCTGCGGTTTGTTATCTGATCCTGTCTTGTTTTTATTCACCAAGAAGACTCCAGAGTATTGTGAAGTGTGAATTTGCTTTATTTTTTTATTGTGACAGATTTGGAAACGCTTATCTGTATGGCTGTAGAAGTTATAATGTCCATGATGCTTATCTGTTTTCCACCAAGAATAACATGAGCATGTGGTTCAAACTTTCGCGGGGACCCAATCAAAGCTGAAGAAACCCGCCAATCACAGTCTCCATCAATTTCCATGTATGTTGGTGTTTTCTATTCTTAATTTTTTTTTTAAATTAATCTCATTTTCGTCATAAAAATAAGCGGTTAAATATAGTTATTTAAAGTGCAATTAGCAGGTTGCTAATGAGCAAGTTTTGATTTGGTCCCAGCCTTTATGTGTACACTATCATATCATATACATTATTTTGAGGGCACCAGGGCAAAAAAAGTGATTTTAGGTTATATGTAACTATATATACTGTATACATCTCCCCTTCTCCCCTTCTCCCCTTAAATCTTTGTCCTCAACTCCCTCCTCCTCAATATGTTTAGGAAACAAGTAATTAAATCTAGCTATAAGAACTGTATAATTTCTCGCATAGCGTGCCCCCCTTGTCTCAGATATGTAAGTACAAGTGTGATGTATTTAATGATTGCTCAATATAATCGTTGTTTTCTCTCCTTTCGGCTCCTGACCGCCGAATCTAACTTGGGTGTCCATGTACAGCTCCTGTGTCTGAGTGCCTCCCGTGCTACAGCATTCCCAGGGTGGTCCCCTTTATCTTAGATGAAGAAGAAGAAAGCACGTTGGTGAGTTTGCAGCTCCTTTGCGTTGAGCCGGTGTTGGAGAAAGAGTTTTTTTGGATTTTGACACTTTTTATTTGTGAGAGAACCTGATTCGTGTCTAGACCTTTTTTTTTTTTCGTAGGAGAACGTGATTTTGTGTCTAGACCTTTTCTTGTAAGAGAACCTGTTTTGGCTTTTGACCTTGGCTTTCTCCTGGTCCTTTTGTACGTCTGCCCAGCAATTAAAGAAACTGCATTTCCTTATAAACTGTCTCCGAATGGTGGTTTTCGCGATACTGCGAGTTACAAAACTCCCTGCACCCAGGGGGTTGTTGTGATAGATAATTGCGTGGTAAGACCTCCAATTTCACAAAAACGCACCCAAACGATCAAGCAGACAGAAGAATGCATGCAGACGTTAGTGAGATGGTAAAGAACAGTGTCAGCATAACAGAAACCGCGGGGAACTTTATTTTCCTCACTTGAGTTCCCTTCCATCAGCAAAGACAGACTTCCAACATAACTATTATCAGGGAGCTGCTTCGGTGTTTCAACAGCGTTGTAAAATCTAATCAGTAAACGTTTTGACTGCTTATTCTAAAAGCCGTGAATAAAAGGTGTGAAGGAGGTAAAGTTACCCGCGTTTAAAGCAGCAGCACTTAGTTCACCCAAGCACAGGAGCACATCTGCTCTATTTCCGTGAACATCAGAGAGCAGAACAAATTGCTCCCCAAAAGCAAGACTCCAATTTATTTCTTTGCAAATCCAAAACATTAAAAGGGGGGGGGGGGGGAGGAAAGAATGCTCATCGGAACAGTCTCAATGTCACAAACTCCCCGGAAAGGAGCGCATTCCAGTCCTAAAACCATATCGGATGAATGGTAAATGTAGGGGTTGGATATAAAATAGCTTTTACTCTGGAATTGAATTCTCTCCATCATCTGAGGCTACCTGGTATTCAGAATTGCCACAGGGAAACGTAGGAATGTTGACTCAGGTGGAAAAGATTCACTGTGTTTCCATATAAGTTCTCTTGTGGCCTGCTGTTTGCAGACTTTCCTTTGTTTTGTGTTTCAGTCTTTCCCTGTCTCAGTACTTTCCCTCCCATCAAACTAGATGTGGAAATGGCTTCAAGGCCAGGGTTCAACTGCCGCTTTACCTGTTTCCATTGTCACACACAAGAGACAGACAATTTCAACTCATCGAAAAAGACACAACAAGACTTTTATTTATGTATTGGCATTTCGTTCAAGAGAATTTAAAGCTCAAATCAAAGTAAGCTTAAATGTGCGTGTAAATGTATGTGTGTGCCACGTGTGTGATTATGATTATGTTGTGTGTGGGTGTGTGATGATGGTTCAATGGTAATATGTAGGTTTGTCGACTGGTGTGTGTGTGTGTGTGTGTGTGTGTGTGTGTGTGTGTGTGTGTGTGTGTGTGTGTGTGTGTGTGT
>JAOVYW010000084.1:7026456-7038829 GCA_025775045.1 Hiodon tergisus | reverse complement strand
ACACACACACACACACACACACACACACACACACACACACACACACACACACATATATATATATATATAAATGATTATTAGTATACTTGACTTAAGCGTGTTTTGCTTACAGAAATAACTGACATTCTGGAGACATACCTCCCTTGGAGTCAAGATTGCAGATTGAGCCCTCTGAGTTAGCCAATTTGAATCCGGCTTATTTCATTAGCTACAGTGCCAATAAAAGTGTGTGTCCCCCCCGGATGTTTTTATATTTTATTTGTTTTAAATTCTGAATCATAGTGAACTTCATTTGACTTTTTTGACCCTGATCAACAGAAAAAGACTCATATCAAAGTCAAAATACATTTCTACAAATTAGTCCAAATTTATAACAAATATTAAACGCAAAATACTGTGAAGTACAATAACATTAGTAGCAACACAATATTTCTAGTGTAAATTACAGTGTTATGTCTATTTAAAGTGTAGCATAAAGATTACCACTGCATTATTTAAGTTATAAAATATATTATTCTTCTAATATGGAGCATAATTCAATGGTGAACTAAAGATATATATAAATACATTTTCTACAACCGTTGCCCTGTATATGACATCAATTTAGACAACCACTGAGTGGTTTTTCACATTGAATGAAAGTCAGCATACCTTATTCTTATTTGTATCCCTCTTCTATTTTACGGACCTCGGGGACAGCACATTACTACCCTGTTACAGTGAGAAGTTGGCTGAGTGAGAGTAATATACAGTCATATGTTTGGTGGTCCAATCAGGATTATAGAAATCAGTTGGACGCTTTACAAAAACAAAAGTTTTATTTTCTGATAACAGCACGACTTCAATTGACACAAGTAGTACTGAAATACAACGGGCTTGCCATTCGGACCGATTAACGATTGTAAAATTAACGTATGTAAATCTAAGAATCTGCGAGTTTTTCAGTCGAAGAAATGTATACATGCATTTTCATACGTTATAAAATTGGGCGAGACTCGGAGAACAAAAAACCTGTGCTTCTACGATTGTTCACCGCTGACTCCACCTCTACGTTCAACTACACGTCAACGTGGTGACGACACCGTGAGCTATTTGTTATTGGCTGCCGGGTAAATTTGAAATGTAACTAAACTTTCCGGAGGGAAGACGCGTAGACAGGTAGCTGGAACTAAGTGTGAGAAAAAAAAGATTTTTTGTCTAATTGGAGGAGCCGATTTACTCGGCTTTCGTGGATACGACAAAACCGTAAGTGCACAGCAATTTAGAGATGTAGCAGTTGAATCTATAAGTTTTATGTTATAATAGCACGCTGGTTTGCCTGCCATTTGAATTGACGGTTGGCCGAAGTATCTTGTTGAATAGCTCCCTTTGTTTTTATTCGTTTCTTTGAATCAATGGTGTCCGTCATTGCACTTAAGCGGAACGTAGCCGTTTGACATTTGATATGTTGTTATTTGACGTTACATTTTAGCATTGATGGTTAATATGCGGATACTAATAAATCCCAAAGTTTACGATTCGAAGTGCAGTTCTCCAAAGCGACTACTTGCCGATCTATATTAGCTAATATAATTAACACATTCTTACGTTCAGCTGGGATAACTGAGTTCCACCTCTAATCAGATATTTGGCTGCAAGATAAATATCTTGCAAGTCTTTAAAGTAAGCCATTTGACTGTTTTAGGTCATGGACACTTCCGTCCTGACCTTGCCCGGCCTGTTTGAGAACCTACGAGCCTATGTGGAGATCCTCAATGAAGGCATTGAACCGCGTAAGTATCTTTCAGAGCATCTTGCTGAGGGGCCTGGTGTTTTTTTAGGGGCTATGACCTGAAGCCCCATTGACGGTCTAACATCGCCTGCCTTCTCTTTCTCAGAGTTCATCCAGATGGCCTTGAACTTCGAGGACTGCCGGCGCAAGTGGCTGAAACTGGAACAGGATCTGGGCGCCTGTAAAGAGGTTCTGACAAAAGTTGAGACGGAGAGAGGGGCCCTGGAGGTCAAACTCAAGCACGCCCGCAACCAAGTGGACGTGGAGATACGACGACGTCAGAAGGCAGAGGCTGACTGTGAAAAGCTAGTGTGTAGTCTGTCTATTTTCCCTTTATTATCCATGAAGCATACATCTATAGGGTATAGGGCCAGGAATTAACTTTGTAGCTACTTTACAATACATTTGTAAGTACCAGGATTCATGCAGATAACTGGATGAATTGGTTGGGTGATGTAGTGTTTTTAATATAAGGAGTTCTGCTATCTGACCCTGCCCACCAACGCCCCTGTGTGTGCGCGCTGCAGGATCGTCAGATTCAGCTCATCAGGGAGCTGCTGATCACAGAGAGCTCCAGCCACAGCATCCAGTTGAATGATGAGCAGCGCTCTGCTCTGGCCTTCCTCAACGCCCGCTCGCAGGCTGGCCCCAACCCTAACACGAGTCGAAGGTGAGGATTGACGTTGCCCACAAATTCATCTGATCCTCTTTTCGTTCAGTTTGTTTCCGAGATGGCGGTTTTGTTTGACTTTACCCGTTTTGCAGGTTAACGACCATTGATGAGTCTGCGTCTATTCTATCAGATATCAGCTACGACAAGACTGATGACTCTCTGGTAAAGTTTGACAAATTGCAGAATTTTTTTTTTTGTACTTGAAGTGCAAGGCTTTGAACTATGCACATAAGTAAGGCAGTTTTTTAATCCAGTTTTGTTAATTACATGTGGGTTTTCCATGGCAGTAAATTTAGTTTGACTTTAGTGTGTCATTAAACTTTTGCTGTTTTTGAAAGGACTGGGACTCTTCCCTTGTGAGGACGGTGCGGCTGAAAAAGCGTGAGAAGAGGGTAAGCAATCGGTCTCTTCTAAATTCACCAAGTACTGGCAGGATTGGTACGTCAAAGTTATTCGTACCTTACCCCTGTTTTTGTGACTTCAGCGCTCCTCACGAAATCACACTGATGGGCCCCCTTGTGCTGCCAAGAAGTCTCGCTCCACAGGCCGTACATCGGAGAAAGTATGGCACTTGGTGGTCATAAGGGAACTAGCCAAAAGTGACAAACTCTCATCTCAACATCTCCACCCCCCACCCAGATTTGATCTTATTTTATTCAATTACTCTGTCTCCAGGGGAATGAGTCTATTGTGGCCAAGACCACGGTGATGGTTCCTGCTGACGGCGGTCCCATCGAGGCTGTATCCACCATAGAGACTGTTCCCTACTGGACACGGAGTAGAAGAAAGACTGGTACGATGTCTGTCCGGCTGTTTCCTATATGGCTGGGTTTCTGTGAAGTCCCATTGTCTGACAACTTCCAGGCTTGAGCTATATTGCCTTGGGGAGTACACATAAGAGCATACTTTGGGTTATGCTCATCAGTGCACTACTTAGCCGTTTCCTTCTTAAATCAATTTCACAGCTCTGGGTATAGTGGTTTAGCTCCCCCCCCCCCCTCCCTCTAATTTCAGCTGCTCAAGGTTGGGACACAGATTCTGTTCAGTCTGAAAATGTTTTCAAGCAACCGGCCCACCCTGAGACGGAGGCTTCCGCCGAGCCAAGCACCCCTCAAGGCAACGCAGGAGTTCGCCTCCACGAGTTTGTCTCCAAAACGGTATGCCAAATCTCAAAAGCTAAACTTGTGCAGCGTTTAGCAGTTTGGAAAGAACTAAATGGAACGAATAGAAAGAACTACAATATCAAACATGTATTAATATTGGGAGGAATTCTATTTTAAGAAGTGACGTGTGAGGCTTCAGTGTTTTTCTTCCTGTAACAAACTTTGGTTGGTTTGTGAATGTGTTTGGGATTAATTTTGTGTAAGATGTTCTGTAACAGTAAATGGATAAGCCAAAATGACTGAGTAGGGTCCAATTTTAACTCGGATTGGGTCGGGTCCGTGTTCATAGGTCAGAAAGCCTATTGTTGCAGTTCTGGTCACTAGCACTCCTCTTGTGACTGAACCGGAAGAACAATACCTGGGCACTAATTTAAGAAGCGGGCAGAACATCTGTGATTAAGTCAAGTTATCTGGCTTCTTAACCCGACTTCAATTATCAGGCTCTGTTTCAAGGCACTGGATTCTGGGATAATATATCTGACTGTGGCAAGCCAGCATAATCAATCATATGTGCTAGTGCACTTGGTTCCTTAAAAGGCAGCAGTGGCAAACCGTGATTTGATTGCGTTTGGGCAGAGAATTAATAATGGAAGTGAATTGTATGAACTAAACGGTGATGTAGATTGTTAAAATGGTGAACAGGAAACGGTCTGCATGTGCCCGAGAAGCCCATAGGATAGTCGATGGTGAGAAGCCCGGCTGATTTACCAGCCCCAATGCTCTATTGCAAATCTTGCATCTTAGTTTCTTAGCTAAACTTACATTCATCCATTTATACAGCTGGATATTTTGCTGAAGCAATTCAGGTTTAGTACTTTGCTCAAGGGTACAACCGCTGGGGTAGGACTTAATGTTGTACTAGATATCCTTAAATGGGTTAACGTGTTTGAAATTATTTGAAGTTTCGGCTGTATTGGTGGGAATCTTTGCATATTGTGTGTAATAGGCACCGACAGTTAGTCATGCATTTCTCATTTACAGGTTATCAAGCCCGAGTCCTGCGTGCCATGTGGCAAGAGAATCAAGTTTGGCAAGCTCTCCCTGAAGTGCCGCGACTGCCGCGTGGTTACTCACCCTGAGTGTCGTGACAGATGTCCCCTGCCGTGCATCCCAAGCCTGGTCGGCACGCCAGTCAAGATAGGGGAGGTGCGTTGCTCTGGTTTCAAACATCACTTTTTATGATTTATTCCGCAGTATCGTAATTGGTCTATAAGGAGTTATTTTGAGTATTGAGTCAGTCCCCTTTCCCTTACTTTTGCCTAGGGCACCCTGGCAGACTACGTTTCTGCCACCTCTCCCATGATTCCCTCATTGGTGGTCCACTGTGTCAATGAAATTGAACAAAGAGGACTGCATGAGGTATGTAAATGCGTTAGTTTCTTTTAGTCAATTCTTACTATTCATGCAACTTTTACGCTATTACTGATGCTGAATTGATACTGTCAAAGCTATGTCTGTCTTGTGGTTTTGAGGCTCTGATTTTCTTGCATTTCATATCCACATGATTCCCAACGTGGCCATAAAACAGACCGACTGAGTCTGGTGCCACATAGTTCCTTTGCTTGACATGAGATGTATGGCTAAAGAGTTGTAAACCCTGGAGTCTGAGAATTTAAGTTACAAAGAGAACCCCTGTACTAAACAGACCCCTTAGTTAAACGGTGAATATACGGTCCGGTTTGTAACTAAGCCGAGCTTAGATGTAAAATGTGATTCTAATCAAGATGGGTAATTATTCAACTGGTATATTAAACGTTGCCCGGAAAGAATGAGGAACAAGACAAATTGTCCTTTTGATCCGCTTCTTTAGACGGGACTCTATCGGCTGTCCGGTATGGACCGCACCGTGAAAGATCTCAAAGAGAAGTTCCTGCGGGGAAAGACGGTCCCTCTGCTCAGCAAGGTGGAGGACATCCATGCCATCTGCGGCCTGCTGAAGGACTTCCTGAGGAACCTCAAGGAGCCACTGCTCACTTTCCGTCTCAACCGGACCTTCATGGAGGCAGCAGGTAGGCCTGGTGCCAGCAAATAGACTGAGGATATTACATGTGCCTGTCAACAGGGTTGTTTTTGTGAAAGGACTTGTTGGTTTCCTGATGCACCCATCCTTTTGGTTTCCCTACCCAGAAACTACTGATGATGACAACAGCATTGCCCTGATGTACCAAACCATCAGTGATCTTCCCCAGGCCAATAGAGACACGCTGGCTTTCCTGGTCATTCATCTCCAGAGGTTGGGTACATTCCGTAGTCATTTGCTTGAAGCAAAAGAACAGGCTACTCTTAATATCTTGACTTTGGCATTTATCACCATGCTTGCTTCTAGGGTGGCTCAAAGTACAGACACCAAAATGGACATCTACAACCTGGCCCGTGTGTTTGGTCCCACCCTTGTTGGTCATGCAGTGCCTGATCCCGAACCAATGACCATCCTGCAGGACACAAAACGTCAGCCTAAGGTGAGGTGATCCTACAAGGGGTAGTGCGACTTAAATGCAATTCGCAATCAGTGACAATGTTTTGCTTATTTGAAATGCATCAGTCGTTGTGATGCACAAATATTTACCTGGTAATTATGGAAAATTTATACTACTGCATACTGAAACGTTCCTGCTAATGTAATGAGGCATGTTGGGCCTTTACTACTTATTGTTGGGGTAACTCTGAAGACTGGGCTGAGTTTCATGAGGAGCTCAAAGCTGTCTGTTGGGCTGGAGGAAGGGGGTGTAGCGGTGTACTATATAGTAATCAATCTGGGGGTCAATGTGGCCAAACAGGTGGTTGAGCGCCTCTTGAGCTTACCGGTAGAGTACTGGAGCCAGTTCATGATGGTGGACCAGGAGCATGCCCATCCTGACCACATGATCATCCAGAACGCTAACTGCTATGCCACCCCGGACAACAAAGGTAAGCCTGTTTACAGCCATTTCTCTGCTGGAGTCCTCTAGACGCAGTGAATGCTGGAACTGAGATGTACGGCTTCAATGGGAAGTTTTGCTTCAAAATGGAAGCACTCTGAAAACGTATGCAACAAAAGGTCCCATGTATTATCACATTGCTGTTCATTTTTGCAATCTGCAAGGACCTCATGGCTAGAAATGGGTAACTTATTGAGTTTGGAGCCAGATATTTATGGTCTAATAGAATGTCACTGATTAACGAGTATAATGTTGGAACGGCTGCCTTTGCATGGTTTCCTCTTTCCAGTGAGCATGCTGGGGCCCCTTACCACTCCCGAACACCAGATGAGCAAAACGCCATCAGCCAGCTCCTTATCTCAACGTATGAAGTCGACCCTGAGCAGAAACACTCCCAAGTAAGCACATTCTAATTCATAGCATACAGTCCCTGCTAGGTGTTTCCGATTTTTGCTTTAGAGCATTTATTATGCTAAATGTGCACAGACCTTTGCCCTCAATGCTATTCTGAGTTTGGTTAATATGTCACTGTATTATAGGTTCAAGCTGTGCCAATCTTAATGGCCAACACTAGTCATTTTGATAAACTTCTAATGTTCTAAGCGGTTTGGTCGACCTTAGCAATAGAACTGTAGTTTTGCAAATGCGTGTTTTTGTTTTTAATGCTCTGCCTTTCCCAATTTGTAGATTTGGTAGCAAGAGCAAGTCCTCTGTTACCATCAGTCGCCAAGGCAACTTCTTTGCTTCTCCTCTCCTGAAGTAGCCTAAGGCAGGGAGCAATAACCTTCCTGCCACGGCGCACAGGAACTGCTGCAGTGTCTACAGATATTTTATACACGCTTTTACATCTCAAAGTAACCTTTTTTTATCTGCATTTTAATTACTTTTAACTGTCGGTAATGATGATCTGTCCTGTACAAAGAAGGCGTTTAATGATTTTTTAATTTTTATTCACTAATTTCTGATTTGCATCCGTAGTCGCAAAGTGCATCTGGGGAAATCTGCAGAGATTTCAGGGCATGTAAAATGAAAAGTCACTTGCGAAAATTGGATTTGTATTTTAGTTATCAACACACATCAGTAGACTGGGATGGGTACTCCATGTGCTCTCAACTATATAATTTAATGTAAAAAGACTTGTTATGGTGAAAAATGTCAGTTAAAGATTAGACAGGGGCAAATTGATTGCTCCCACTGCAAGTTTTTGATAAATGAAAAAATAGAATGTCAATTTAAAAGGCGATGTACTGTACACCTGACCCACTAGTTTAATTGGTAATCCTTCATAATGGCAATAATAGCTTTTGTTTTGTATTTAAATTGTTTATTGGTGTGTCTCAGTGCCAGTTTTGATGGGTACCAAGTCACTCTTTGCAATAAAGGTACCATTACCTTACATACCCATGATGACGGACTTTGTCCCCTTGAACGTTTAAGTTTGTGTTAACAATATGCGGGGGAGAAATTGTGGTAACCGTTTTGTTTTCGTTATGCAGCATTATATTGACCATTTCCAAAGCATGTGTTTGTGTGTTTCTCCAGTCTGCCACACTTTGCTTTTTTTGTCTCCCTTACATGTAAGCAATAGATGGCCTTGTACTTCCATGAGGCCTAGGGCCTCATGCTTTTCACAAGAAGCCTGTACTTCCAATTTTTGCAACCATTTCACGAACTGACTGTATTAACTTTCGCTATTCATAAAGGGGTAATACTGCTGTATTGTGTTTGTGATCGTAAAACGCTAAAGTGGTGGTGTTGGTAGGAAAACATCTGGTTTAGTGTCAGTCTGATGCACAAGCTCGTGTATGGTTGAACATCCTGTCATTTCTCTTGAATATACAATATTTATAACCAAATCCTTGTTTATTTGTGATTATTCCTTACCGTATTCACAAGTCAATACTGTGTATTTAAATGGAGGGAAACTCTATGGTGGATCGAGTGGCCAATATAGATGTCTTTACAAATAACAGGGGAGTGCATCTGTGCTGATGACACATCTTGCAGAAATGCCAGTCGCTTGCCAGCGGAGGTTATCGAATAGTTCTGTATGGGGCCCAGACTTCTACGACACGACCTCCGAAAGGGGTCAGATCACCAGAGCTTGAGACGGGGCCAGAGCAGCGGAGTGTTCTTGACGTAGTTCTGGAAAGCCGGGTCGGAGCCCCACTTTTTCAGGGCCTGGTTTTCCAAGATGGGGATTCCGCTGACGTGACGCAGCAGGAACCAGAGGAAGAGAGGCGAGACCGCGCTGAGGTACTGGGGTCCCCGCATCACGGAGGAGGCAGAGATGAACAGGCCCGACCACTGCAAGATCTCGCCCAGATAATTTGGGTGCCGGCTGTATCCCCACAAGCCACTCTGGATGAATCTGCCCTGTAGGGAAAGACGGCGTGCAGATTATTTTTGGGCATATGCCTTCTCAGTACTTCTGTCATTATGTGACGTAGTCAACTAAGCAAAAACGGTACACCTACTACGTTGTCGGGGTCCTGCTTGAAATTCCATTTCTGCTGGTCTGCAATGGCCTCTGTAGCAAAGCCCAGGCCCCACAACCCCCAGCCCACATAATCCCGAGTGCCCAGTGGCTCATTCCGCCGCTCACTGTTCAAGATTAGGGTGGGCAATAGTGTCACGAACACCCAGAGTGCTGAAGGAGAGGAAAAATGGCCATTACAAGTCACTTGGGAATAGGTAAATGAAAGTGACCTTGCAGAGGGCGTCCAAGGAGCCAGTACCTTGCATGGTCCAATAAACAAAGAACGTCCCTGGACTGTCCCTGACGTTGTTGAACCTGCGGTCCTGCCCTTCTTTCATTATCCGCAGAAAGAGGAACATTCCTAGCCTGTGGGACGCAGGACTTGTTAGTCGTCATGACGTTTTAAAGAGTAACTTCCAAGAGAGCTTAATCTTAATGGTCCACATAGTTAAATAGTTGGTTAACCATTTATCTTGCGCTAACTGTGTGGGGGAGGTAATAAAAAAATAAATTAAAAAACCCAAAGGAAATGCGTACCCCTCGCCACATACCCGTCTCTACAATTTAGGGGTTGGGGGCAGGGGAACCAAGGCGATGTCAAGATGCGATGTTACTCACCTCAGTCCCCAGGCTGTCACAAGACCCGTCTGTATGTTCTGCCGTAGGTGACCTGTCCCTCCCCACACGCGACTCAGGTGGGCCAGAAGAACGAATGTGCCAGAGCCTATGAATTCATGTAATTGGCAACATAGGTTGAGCCCAATTTTGGGTTTGTTGGCTTTCGCATCAGAGCAGATATTGCCATCATTCTATCACGTCATAATTACTGCAGTAAACTTAGGCGTGTTTCAGGAACCATTTTACCCAGAAAACATAAATGCGGAATTGGTATCAAAGTTCAAGGGTGGATTTCAAGTGCATAGAGCAGGGGAAGACACTTCATCCTACACAGGAATTCCAGTTAAACTTCTTTAAGGATTAGATGGCAAGAACACTGCTTTGAAATTGGATAAAGTAACCAAAAATTTGGATTTGAATAAAGGTGAGTAGGTAGCCAATTCATTTATTTTAAGATATTGATAATGGTAAAGATTTTAGCACAATACTGCATTCAATAGCTCTCATTATACTTAGAACTGTTTTTAATTAAGTACATGTTCAAAAAAACTGAATAGTAAACAAGGCTTTATTAGAAAAACGTGCTTTATTAGAATATTACACTTGCATATAAAAAAAATTCATATTGTGGATGAGATGAAGATTACAAATGTATCGTTTATTTTAGCAATTTTATTGATTCTATAAATATTTTAATACACTCTTTGGCATGGTAGTTAACCAACATTATGCCTCCAATACTCGCTTTCGCGCGATTCTAGCCGATTATTCACGGTTTTTCCCGTAGGCGTGGTTGCAGCGAGAATTACACAATATAATTTACACAAGATAATCGCCGTTTTGTAACTAGTGTCACATGTCTTATCTTAAACATTACACGCGAGCCTCTAAAAAGCAAAAATAGGATTAAAAAGTTTATCAAATAAATGTATCAAACAATTTACAATTAATGCAATATGGTTTAAATTACAAATAGGTTTATTTCAGTCACAAAATAAAACGATACAGTCCAAGGATTATCACAACCACGAATCGTGTAGACTAAAAAGTAACTCGCGGAGCTAAACCATTGCGATAGAATGAATTAATGCAGCAGCTAAATTTGGACACTACATTTACTGGATACACAAAAGTACCAAAAAAATGATATCGCACAAAATGTTTTTTACCTGCTAAATCGTAAAACTTCTCTGTTTTGAAGGCGGCAGCAACAGCCCAACCGAGCCACTGTATCCCTAGATCGGTGGCTGCACATTTTACTAAAGTACTCCCCATGAATAAATCCTGCATATCCCAAAGTAACAGAATATACTTCGACATCAGCCACTAACTAGTAGCACGGTACTCGAGTGAAGTTATCTTCAGTTGCACGAAAGCAAAGGCCAATCTCGCTATGACTTGCTGGAGCTGTAGTTTTCAATCGATATTACCGTAAACCAGCCATAAAAGTGGAACTCTGACGACGTGAAGTGTTTTACTCTCTTGTCGTTGGTAGAAATTATGCAGTAAAACTTATCGTTAAAATATAAAAAATGAAAAATGTTTGCCTTGAAAAAAATAAAAATACCGACTTTAAAGATGGTATCTTAAATGCTAGACGACTACTTTCCCCGGTAAAGCAACACGATCGACTTTGCAGATGAGGCGACTTGTTTTTAATTGCTAAAAATATATCTCAAAGTTGTTGAAAATATAGTTATGTAGTACATTCAATACAATTTCTCAACATGCATTACCATAGTAACTATTTTCTACTTGTCTAATAAAATAAAACCAAAATGTTTTATTGGAGTGACATATTTTAACACGTATCGTCAACACAATACTATAGGGTTGTAATTAGTGTAGTATAGGCGTTACCAAATGACTTTATTTCAGGAGACACTGCATCTGGTAAATTCAACCAACAAAATTGTTTCCTATGGTTTAAAAGATATCATAAGTCAAATAAACACGTAAAAAGAATCCAGGGACCACGAAGGTCATCGAAGAGCTTTTTCGTGCTTCTTAAACACCGGAGAAAGAGTTTGCTCCTCCTTTTTTGCATAGAATATTTCAGTAGCAAAAGAGTTTAAATAGTTTATTTCGCATTTTAAATCACAAAACCGAACCCCCCCACAAAATGTTAAAAATGTAAAACCCAAAAGAACCAGCTTTTCAGCTTTGGCTGTTTTGTTTAGTCAACCTAAACGAAACACAGCCTTTTTGAACCTCAACCTAAACAAAATTCCAACACAGACTTTTAGTCTAAGATCCCCCTTTCAGTCAGCACTTCTTGCACTTGTATTGTCTCCTTTATTTTCACACCCCTGAGTGTTGTCTCATTAGTGCAACCACACTCTAGTGCGTAATGAGGCTCTGGGTGTTGCCCACCCCGAGCTTGAATGTCCATCAGGACAGTGTTGGGAGTATTCCCAGGGCTTGAGGATGTGGTCCCAGGCCTTATGTGCCTTATGCATTTGACGGTATATTAACGTAAACATGAATTATCATAACAATTATTATAATAAATTGATGAGGGTGATGTGAAGTGTGTCGTTTGTGTTGTTATTATAATTATTAGACAAAAGAAAAGGCCTCCAACTTTGTGATTGGTGTCGTGGAAATCTCTGTTGGGGACTAGTTCCACTACATGGAGCTTAATTATTAGTTCAGTTTTTCTGTAGTTTGGTGGTAGTCAAACTAAATTTTAGTAGTAATCTTAGTTTTCAGAGGTTAATTACTCTGAACACACACACACACACACACACA
>JAOVYW010000084.1:6999399-7026356 GCA_025775045.1 Hiodon tergisus | reverse complement strand
ATATATATATATAAGAGAGCAAGAGAATAAGATGGCAGAGAGCAAGTCAGGGAGCATCAGTCCAGGAGGGCCAGGAGTCCTCGCCAGACGGGTCCAGAGGAAGCTAAGCCGTGCCCAGGAGAAGGTAGGCTTTTCGTCAAAGGCAGGGTCCCCTGTTTTCTATATTTACATTTAACTGGAGAGTGGGATTGGAGGAGGGTGAAACAACAGGCCTTTATTCTGTATGGCAGAACTTTAATTATCTCCTAATGTACCCTTGTCTCTTGCTTGTATTCTGTCCTTGTTTTGATGCCCCACAATTTCCCTTGAGGAACAAACACAGTCCTTTCAATTGGACTGACAAAGAGACAGGACTGAAACATCCGGTGGTGTTTTTGGATCTTTGGTGGCTGTTTTATACTCTGAGGAGGAGATCCGCGATGATCTTTCAGATTCTCTTGAGTGCTTCTGTCTACGGAACCCAGAGTCTCTAAAAACTGTTCTGTCTTAACCAACCAAAAGTTGCCTGATTGTATTGAAATGGCGCTCTCTGAAAGTCTTGGGTCTGTGAGGATCCCTTGATGGCCTTGGGGCAAGACCAGGCTGGAGATATGCCCTTGAAATGGTACACAGCAGCTGAACCCCACTGCTCAGTCACTCTGGTACTGAAGCACACTGATAGGACGGTCAAAGTAAAGTAAATGTGCAAATTCCATGCACCTTTATTTTGTTCCTTTTAATGTTATTCTTGTTTTAATTTTGGAGCTGGCTTGTGGATGCTGCCGTCATCAAATGATGAGTTTAGTTTTGTGTTTAGAGATGAACAGAAAAGAGGAGCATCCTTCTTTGACAGTTGTATTACTGTCAGTTGTATTACTGTCAGTTGTATTACCTGTTTGACTGGCACAAAACTGGTGCAAGTACTGTCTTATTTTAAATTTGGTTAGTGCCAGATAATGTTTTTTTTATTTTTTTTTTATCAAATCACTCAACTTAATTTAAATTTAAAACAGGCAAAACATTTCAATGCCAATTCAATAACTGTAAGAGCAGCTTTGTTTCTGTTTCTGTCCTCTCCTTTAACTGAGAAACCAGATGCCATGCAGACTATATCTTTACACCGTCACTTAAATAGTGTGTGTATGTGTGGGGGGGGGGTGCTGAAGCAAAACTAAAACTAAATTCCAATCACTCAGGAACTGAGAACTGTCACTTTTGCTGCTGTGTCTTTCTTTATCTGTACTGTAAGGCTGATTAAAACAACCTACCCAGGATGTGGCTTGTGGCGCACATTGAGAAGAGAGTTGTCCCTGCCTGGAAATGTTTTGATCCATGGTGTTATATAGAGCTATTGTGAACGCAAATATGAGCACATATAAGTTTCTGTACTGTAAATTGACCATAAAAGCAGCTGAAATCCCCTGAGAGTCTCCAGATTTATCAATGTATTGAGAAAAATAACTTTCTCACCTATGTGTGTGGCACAATTGCAGGTCTTACAGAAGCTGGGGAGGACATCCGAGACCAAAGACGAGAACTTTGAGCAGTGCTCCCAGAATGTCAGCAAACAGCAGGTAACCGCATATTAGTTAGTCCACTCATAGCTATCGCAGTTCATTTTTATAAAGTATTTTTTCTGTAAATCCTCTATCATGACAGTCTGTTTGGAGAAAGCTCTCAAATCTGTCTCCGAGAGAATTAGTAAAATAAATTCAGGTTTCTTTCTTCCCACAGACTGATGGCAGCAAGTTATTCAAGGACCTAAAGGCATACATCAGTTCTATTAAAGGTACCCTCTTTTTCTGACATCTTATCTTCCTTTCATTGAAATTTAAAAGTATTAAATGTACCTTCATCAGCTGTGACCATTAACAAGATAGACACAGAGTGGATAAGCATGTAAACAACTTCCTTATAATCCTGTTTTTCTGCAGAATGTCACAGCAAACTGCAAAGGTATAAACATTCGCTTTTTTTAAATGACTCAACGTATCCCGTAAAACACTGATTGTGTTGCAGTGATGCAGATCCCAAAATAACCAATCTTTTCATTAATTTGTTGTATCATTTGGACTGATTTTAGCAGAATCTCCCTATTGTCAGGAGCTTTAGCTGATTAATTCTCCCTCAGCTGCTCAGGCTGTAACAGTCAAGAGGGTTATGAGATGCCTTCTCAATCCATCTCCATGTGGCAACGAATGAGAGGCCTCCTCAGTCCATCTCCATAAGGCAGCGAATGAGAGGCCTCCTCATTCCGTTTCCATGAGACAGCGAATCGGATGTCTCTTCTGTCTTGTCTTACAGTGATGCGTGAAGCCTCCAGGCAGCTGTCTGAGACGCTGTTGGATGTCTATGAATCTGACTTGCTGGGAGACGTGGATCTGTCCCTCATTGTGGAGGTAGGTAACAGAGCCTCCGAAGGGGTGGGGTGGTGGTTTGGGGCTCCTATATACCTATAAACCTCCTGTATGTGTGAGCTCCGATATACCTTTTATGAGAGCGTTTTCTTTCCCCTCACATTTTACTCCCTTCATAAAAGAGGGAAGAGCCGCTGTGGTCAGACTTTGAGCAGAAGCTTACAGACCAAACTGTCGGCATCATGGACAATTACATGAGCCAGTTTCCTGAAGTCAAGGTTGGTTCTACCGGCTACCAAACACGCTGTAGCCTTGTAACTAACATATATTTAAACATCTGACACAATTAGACATAGGCAACGATTTAAAACATTGACTACACATTAAAACTTTTTGCTGCTAAATATATTTCTGATTCTAAATTCTCTGCTGTTTTATTGGTCTGTCTGTTACAATCCTACATTTTACTCTCTTTCCCCACCCTGGTCAATTAACTTCCCTAGGAGAAAATGGCCAAGCGAGGTCGAAAACTGGTGGACTTCGATTCCTGCCTCCACCATCTCGAGGCATTGCAGAATTCCAAAAAGAAAGACGAGGTTAAAATAGACAAGGTGAGACAGGAGAGATTTCTTTCGTTCAGCTTAACAACATGACTAAAAATATTCCGACACCCGCTTGTCGATCTCATTCCAAAATCATGAGCATTAAGATAGAGTTGGTCCCCTTGTTACACTCTTCTGTGAAGGCCTTCCACTAGATGTTGGAACATTGCTGCAGGGAATTCCATTCAGCCACAAGAGCAGTACTGAGGTCTGGCACTGTTTTTGGGTGATTAAGCCTGGCTTGGAGTCAACATTTCCATCCCAATGGTGTTTGATGGGCTTGAGGTCAGGGCTCTGTGGAGGCCAGTCAAGTTCTTCCACACCGATCTTGACAAACCAAAGCGTGAACCATCACTCCAGAGAACGCGTTTCCGCTGCTCCAGAGTCCGATGACAGCGAGCTTTACACCGCTCCAGCCAAAGCTTGGCACTGCTCATTGTGATCACGTTGTGATCACGTTGCTTCCAGTTGCGTTTTGGAACTCGGTAGTTAGTTTCATAATCAAGGATCGACCATTTTTAAGCGATACGTCCCATTCTGTGAGCTTGTTTGCCCTGGCACTTTGTGGCTAACCATTCGTTACTCCTAGACATTTCCACTGGGAGAAAGCTCCAGACTGGAGAAGCTCCAGCAGGGTAGAAATCTGACAAATTTTTGTAAAGCAAGTTGAAAGTGCCATGTTGAAAATCACTGCGCTCTTTAGTATGGGCCATTCAACTGCCAATGTTTGTCTATAGAGATTGCATGGCTGTGTGCTTGATTTTATACACCTGTCAGCTGACAGGTGTCAGCTGAAATAGCCAAATCCACTAATTTAAAAGGGGTATCCACATACTTTTGCCATGTAGGGTAAGTCTTTTGTTCCAGCTTGGGGACGACACGTTGCCTTTATAAACTCTATGTAAAAGCACATCACCTATTTTGTACATGCCTGTGGAGCTGTTCCATCTACAAATGTATATATAGGCAGTGAGTTGTTTTGGGACTTATAACGCACGTCACACTCCTTACTTTTGTCTAACCAGGCAAGGGAGGAATTCAGGGAGGCCCAGAGTATTTTTGATGACATCAATGCAGAGCTGAGGGAAGAGCTCCCCGCCCTCTACCAAAGGTGAGAGACTGAAAATCACATAGGTGAAAATCTCTTTCTTTGTAGCACAGCTTTAGTGAGTGAGTTGTTGGACGGACAGTGGCGGTGTCTAAAATGTTTATGAGGGATCGATGATGGTGAAGACTGAATTCTATTCGCTGCTCTGTAAGAACACAGTAACTTTTCGTAACGTAACTTAGTAACGTTTTTTTCCCCCTCCCCTCACTTTTCCATAGTCGAATTGGATGCTATGTGACAGTCTTTCAGAACCTCTCCAATCTCAGGGACATCTTTTACCAAGAAATGTACATGGTAAGGTCGATTGCCTTCACCTTCTTATCTTGACTGGGAAACATGAACATGTAGATGCCAACTAGGCATGTGTGATTGAGAAGCTGCGGGAAGCGATCAAAAAAACCACAGTGGGCGATCAATCTGATGATGGAATACAAACAGTTGATTTGACAAAGTGTCCCTATTAATTGTTTTTAATACAGTGTCCCTCACCAACAAAGTGCATTACTCCAGGTTGCTTAAATGCATGTCTCTCTGACAGGAGGAACAATTAAAAACATTCAAATGAAACATGCCAAGCCCAACACAAAACGTAATCTCCGTTACGTTTCTGCCTCAGTCATTTAACGGTGTCTAATGTAATCTGCTTCAGCTCAACCGTGACGTGCACAATGTGATGAAGAAACTAGTGACAGAGCATTCTGAAGAAGTGTTAGTCATCAAGGGACTTCAGCGGTATGTCCTATTTTGCTTATTCAATTGATCTAACGGATTTGGAAGTTATACAATCAAAATCCGTCTTGCATATATTGCAGCGTTGGAGTTTTGCAAAAGACCAGTAGTGGATTGTCTCTTTATACTCTATGTTAATTTATTTATTTCTGTCACCAAGCTCTGGCTCTAAAAAAAGGAGGTCCCGGATATTCTCATCTCCTACAAAAACTACCTTCCCCACGCTGACTCGGAGGGCCAGCTCTAGGTATTCCCAGAAGTCCAAGGAGTCTGAGTCTAGCTACTCCCACGGGAGCCTGAGGAAGCTTGACAATCAGACAAGCGAAGCTGCTGAACGCAAGGATGCAGAGTTGAATTTTAATGGAAAATCGGGAGCTGAGTTCGACAGGAGTGACACTGGGGCCTGGGGGTCCGAAGTGAGTTTAGGGGAGCAAGAGGGAGATAAAAGGCAAGTGAAACTAAAGGAACCGGAGCTCCTTTTGGCCCAACCGGACCAGAGTGGCACCCAGGACAGGCCCAAAAAAAGCCCACGCTTAGTTGAGCGAGACAAGACCGAACATCCAGAGTTAACTTCCTCTCCAGGGCTTGGCGACACAGAGGCCCGCGACTACGCCATCCACGGCACACCGGAGTCTGACCCACTCCATACCAGTGACAGGCAACCACTGGACACAGCACATGAATCAGAGGGAACACAGCTGGGCCCTCCCCTGGAAACTGGAAAGGAAGATTGAGGCCGAATGGACCACCGCTCTGAATGCTTCCCTGCTTTGATTCCGGAACAGCGCATTCAACCCCAATCAAAGACGTCCATGTGACGGGAGTAGGAGGAGGACGACTCGTGTAACTAGCCCATTGATGGAGGACAGTCCACCAGTTCCTTTCATTTATTTTCAGCATTTTCTTTGGTATCCCAACAGACCACATGTATGCATGAAGCCCCTTCCTCAGGAGAAGCCTCTGACTGTCTAAAAAGAACATGGGTAAAGGAAAAGGCAATAAGTGTATAATTTTCTAAATTGTTAATCCCATTCTTATTTAATAAGATTTTTAACGATAACAGCCCATTTAGCAATATTTGTTACAAATTATTGTTTCCAAATTATTTTTGACCGAATACTTATGCACCTATGTTCCTCCAATTAGCAAGCACCAATCCCTTTACACTCATAATCATATCCTTACAATTTTTTAAATAGCAGAATCAAGCTCTATAACAACAAATCACATTTACCAAAAGGATATTATAAAATAAATTAAAAAGTAAAAAATAATTAAAAAGTGCTGCCTTGATCCAACAGTTGGGACCTTTTTCATGACCAAGCAGAAATTACTCTGCTCTCACTGTAATGCATTTTTATAAATTTCTGGTGATAGGAATTTTTCAAAGAAATTGTTGCCTGTGTTATTCAAAATCGAATCTACCTAAATAAAAATAATTAATTAAAGTAAATGTAGATTATTGTGGTATTTTTTTACACCGTACGTTATTCCATAGGAAAATCTTGGTTGATACGTTGTTCCTAATAGATAAAGTTCGGTTTTTCCAGCTATGTTTTTAACTACAAATAACGTATACAAAATTAACAGGAAAAAAATGAATGCATCTGACACGTCGCGTTTGCTTGTGGTTTCGAGTAAGTACAGGGCCTAATTTGTGCCGGATCCTGTCGGAACAGGATCTGTGACCTACCAGATTCGGACCGGCACCTATTTGGTGGATCTGTGTCCAATTCGGATTCGGACCGGCACCTATTTTGATTGGACCCTCTCTGTGTTCCAGGACCTCTTTATTTACAAATAAAGCACCGAGTAAGTGCTTCTACGAACATTCACATTCAACATTCCGTGTACTTAACCCGACGTATCCTTATTTTAAAGAGTTTGAGTTTTGAGTCGTCAGCTGTAAAAACACTTAATAGGGAGTCAGCTGCCTTCACATCGTCTAATGAATCAGGGCCAGTGTTTCATTTCCCACTTGGGACGACCGAGCAGCGAGAGTCACGCGAGCGCGCTTTAAGTAAGACCTCGAGTGTTCTGAAACGGAGATTTTAATGTCGAATTGAGAAAGGCGCCGACGCCGTTTTATTACAGCAAAAAACTCCAGTTGAGTTGTGTTTTGTTTGTTTGAATCGATATTTTAAAATCCCATTGTAAAATTAAAACATAGGGGTTAAGGTTCTTAAGGTACTGGAAACTCCAGCTTCGACCGCCTTCTCTAGGTAAGCATACTTATACAGCTGTTTCGACAGGCTAAGTTGTAGTTGCTAGCTAGGTTTCGTGTTTCAAAGCGGATATTCGACTTTTCAGAGTACAAGTAAGTTATACCACTCTTTTAGGCTGGATATATAATGGTTTTAATTGTTCTATGTTTATAATTAGTAACGACCAGATATGTGATGCTCTAGCCGATAGCAATTTACATTGGGCGGATTTCTTTATTTAATGGGTAGCAGAGTAAATATTTGAAGTGTCATTGTTTATCTTTTACCAGTCTTTTTTGTTTAGTTTTTAACCAGTATAATGCCCTAACATTGGCAATTACCGTCGCAGTTCGCTTCAGGACATTTTATTGAAACGAACGGAATGATTAATGTGATTTAGAGGATTGTCAAGTAACAACTAAGGAAATGAAAACAGTTTTTTTTTCTGACGTCATCCGTGGTCTATTCACGAGTTTAAAGAAGCTAAATATTCGGTACCCTTTTAATTTTGAAACGTAAACCTCGCGTCTTAAACCGATTTTCCCCATTTTATATAATGAAGCCAATTTGAGAACATTTTCATTCTCTCGAAGGTATGAATGGGCGTTTGTTTTGGAGTTGGTATAGTGTTGCAACAAAGGCTGATACAAAATGTATTGCCCAAAATGCTTGGTGATAACTCTCGTTAGTGTTAGCACTCGATAAGCCACCTGTTGTGTTAAGTGTGTGCGTTTGTCTATGTGTAGTTTTAAAAATAAAATAAACAACCTATGTTCTAATCCCACCGATTGCAAGTGAGGATCACACTGTGATTTCACTGCCGTTAACATGGCTATGTATGACACATGGGTTAATATGCCAACAGAGCATTTGAGTTGCTCTCTATTGAAACGCTATGTGGAGGCCATGTCCTGTTACTCGCAGGGCAGGGTTCTTGCTTATGATATGAGAGATGGGGTGGGTGACTGGATTCTTCTCTCCATTGCCTGGAAAATGTAGAATTAAATGTTTTTAAATTTGTATTTATTTTGTTTGTTTATTTATCACCAATCCATCTACCCTTTTACAGTAGGTCTAATAATGACAATACTTTAGTTATTTTAACACAACTGAATTGAGGATTATAGGATTTTTTTTTTTTTGATTTTTTTTTTTTTTTTGCAGTTGCCAGAAATGATTTGTTTTATACTTGTAAGCGGTATGTATGTATGTATGCATGCATGCATGTATATTTGTTTATTTTAAAAACCTCCATTTCAGTTTTGTCATAAAATTGAATGGGTCTTTCTTTCAGGATTTTAAAGACCTCCCTGTTCACTTTGATCTTGTCACCATGCTGACTTCTCCTCCAAACTCGACAAGTAAGAAATGCAGTTTTCCATGAAAAATAATTATCTTCTCTCTGCTCCACCCAGGTTATGGTAATGCATCACTGCAGTTTAATATCCGTTTGCTGGGATTGCCTTACTGTGGATCAGGTTGACATTAGATTAAAACAAGTTTGGGGATTCAATTACAATAACTTGGTGGCATTTTCTTCGGCTGCATTTCTGTATGTGAAGGAAGCATTTTTTTTGGAGTTGGCTGAGAACCCAGCAGGGTGGGTAGGCATCTGTCATGGATCAAGACAACAAAAAAAGTTCTGACATGCTACAACGTCAGTGGAAATCAGCAGCTCACTGATATGACCCCAAGGGAGTTTGCACTTGCCTAGTCTCAGCTGCCTGGGAAAGGGTTGGGTTGTTGCACTGTCTGACAGGAAAGTAATCCAGAATCCCAAACTTAACTGCAGCCATCTGCTTTTTCCTAGTCTTCTGTTGTTTTCCCTCAAGCTATCCTATGTTACATTTAGCCATGGGGGTTTTTCTTGGAGTCAGAACTTTAGTGGTTGCCGTGCCCATTGTTGCAGTTCCTAAATCCGATTATGCAACGTGTTGAGCATGTGGGAGAGCATGCAGTCTTGTTATTCTGGTTTTGTTAAAGATGCATTGTATTTACTTTATCTTTGTAGGCCCAGATGCTACGACAGTCCTGCCCACTCACACAGACTTCATGGTTATTGGAGGTAAACCAAGACGGAGGGTGCCGCTGTCTTAACACCGGCATCAGTGGCCTGTGTGGAATTTCTTAATTTTTTTAAAAAATACATAAAGAAGTTAAAAATAAAGAATTTGTTGGACACACAAAAAAAATTCAGATTAGGTAGCTAATATTTTCACACGTTATGTGTGATGAGGTTGCATGTTCTGATCACAGGAGCATCACTGCTGTTGCATGTTTGGACAGAGATATCCAGCTGTACAAAGTCAATGCTGCTAATGGCCACCCAGGGTTAAAGACTCTCGACTCTCGTGTTTTTCAGTGGTCATCGTTCTGGTCCTGCTGACTCTGGTGGGCCTGGGTTTCATGCTATATCGGTACCAGTGTCATAACAAGGGTGCCTACAGAACTACGGGAGAGCCAGCCCCAGGGGAAGATTTGGACCAAGCCTTCACTGACACTGGTCTCCAGGAGAAGAAAGAGTACTTCATCTGAATCCAAGAGGGAGAGGGAGAGAGGCTCAGCAAGGCCTGGATTAGTGATGAGAAGCCTGAATGATCTTTGGAACTTTTATTTGGTGGATAATAAGGGAAGCCTGAGCCACGTGGATGGCACAGACAGCCGAGGAAGTATACAGATGGCGGGTACGAAACGGAGCCGCTGTCCAAACGTTGGAGCCAGATGAACGCATCTCTGCGTGGAGTAAGAACTCTGAGCTTTGTTCCGAGGGCCTCACTATTGACCTGTGTCAAACATGCCAGATCTTTATGTGCTAGACAATTGAAAGGTTCCATTACAATGCATCTAAAAAGGGGTACTAAAAGTAGTTTTTATTCTGGTAATTGGTACAGGTCTCTTATTTTAATTACTCATTTACCTGGAAAGAAAATTGGCATGCTCGTTTCAGTAATTTTTATGCTTTGATTTTAACTTTTTTTTTTTTTTTTTACCTGAACATTTGTTTTTGATTGCGTTTATACGTATTGTCTTTGCCCTGTACTTAAACTATATGGCTCATCCAGTAAAAATTCTCAAGTAACAAGTGTATTCTGCCTCATGGACATGAATTCATAATTTTTGAGACAATTTGTAAAGTTACTTTACATCTTTAAAACAATCGCATGCCCCCGGTTCAAACAATATCCCAGTCCCTTTTTCTGATGTTGAACAGTGTTTTTCTGTTGCGCAGGATAGCGGGTAGAATACGCTCATTAGCCGAGAGAAGCTCTGCTGTCATCCTCTCCCTTTCACAATCGGTTTTTTGACATCAATTGGAACTGGCGCCCTCCAGCTTAATCACCTTAACTCAGGAGGCCCGGCAAAGAGAGTTTGTGTGTGTGCAAAGCTATATACATTTTGTAATCGAGTCGATTCTTTTTAAAATGCCTCCTTTTGGTCGGTTTCCCCTAATATTTCTTAAATGGCTAAATCCAATCAAGTCCCCCCACTTCAAAAATGGGGTGATAATGGGTGAGGAACCTATTGTGAGGAACCCTAAATCTGACGATTTGATGTCCTGCCTACTGTGAAAATGTGAATTTTAATACGGACACTAAATAATTTGTCTCATGACCTTTAGGTTCTGATACTATTGCTTTCCGTTGTAAGTTAAAACTTGCTGTGAATTTGGAGACAATAACACACATGGGGAGGGTGAGGAAGTCCAACTCCCCTCCAACTGGCACCCATTTCTCTTTTACACTCTGCAGCATCTTATTTTGGATGAGACCTTTGAGCAAAACTATTTTTAATGTGCATGTGTGTTTTTTTTCTCTGTTTCTGCCCCTATGACTGAAACGTAAAACAGAAGTGGGGAAGATATCAGCTGAAGATCAATACAATCTGGTGTTCTATTCATTTCAACTGCAACCTCAACCCAAAGTTCACTGCTGGAAATTAAAGTACTGTGCAAAAATAATGAAATGCAAAGTTTCTAAATATAAAGTACAATAAACCAAAAAAAATATTAAAGACAAAATGGGAGGGAATATTTGACTTGAATCAGTTTTCTTAGGTACGCTGTTGTGCAATTTTATTAGAGTCGGCAGGTAGCGTTCCGAGCATCTTGGAGAACTTTCCACAGTACTTCTACAGACTTTGGCTGTCTGCCTTGCTTCCGTCTGTCCAGGTAATCACAGACAGCCTCAATGATGTTGAGATCAGGGCTCTGTGGAGACCATGCCATCTGTGGCAGAATTCCTTGTTCTTTCAGGAATTGAAAGTTGTTTTTTTCTACTGACACACTAATGCAGAAAACAAAAAAACTTGAAAGACTACATTTGTGTAAAAAGCTAGGGTGCCTAAGACTTGCACAGTACTGTATATTGTGTTGCGGTTTTTCCTGTAGACTTGTAGACATGTTTGGAAATTGAACTGAAGGAATAATTTCTCCTCTTTTGCAATGGACTGTTTGTCGTTGGGTAATGTTTTGCTTAAGAAGTTCAGGCAAAACATTCCTTAAAATTGACACCTGTAAGAGTATTTACTAACCCCTGGAAGAGGACAAAACCTCAGGTTTGTTGAAGAGAATGCAAAACACATGGGAAAAGGAAACGTAATAAAATAAAAACCAAACAGGTGAAATTCAAATTTCCAAAATAGTCTTTTTATTCTAAATTTTAATCGTTTTTTTTTATTTTTTTAAAGTTTAGTATAAAAAAGTTACAAGTGCACCACAACTCCTCTGCTAAGAGATCTCATCCTCCATCCCTTTCCAAAGTCATTACAAATAAGCAAACCGGACAAATGGCACATGACTCCTTATTGGTAACCTTAACAGATAAATGTGTCCAGCAGAACCCATCATCCATTTTAATGTATATCTGTATATAAAAATGTAAGAATCCCTGAACTATTTGCGCTCACTAAAGTCTAGACAGAGATTCATTTCACCTGACACACTGACGGTTGGAGTGGCGTCCACTGAAGAGAAAAACAAAAACAACAGATATTGCTAAACTACCGTTATGTCGCTGCTCTCTTCCCGGTACTTTCTTTGATAACTCAAACTGCCACAAAGTAGAACATTTATAGCACACTACAGGAAAGAAAAGATTATGGTAATCCACAGAAATAAAATCAAAATGACAAAAAAAAGATGGAAATGCAGTAATCCCCGTTTAAATCCCAGCTCTAGGTTAGTTTTGAAAACTCTGCCCCCTTCGATTGCACTAAATCCCCACACCCCTTTTGTAAACCCTTCTGCTCAGTTGAAGGGCTAGAGTCTCTGTCTTGCAGGGTAGAAACTCATCTCAATGAATGTAAAACAAAATGACCAGTTTTAAAATGACTTCAGCGCAATCAACAGCCGAAATGCACCCACATCCCATGTGACCCGAACAACCAGGCAAACGCTGGCAGTCCTTTACACTCGGAGACAACTTGACTTGGGTCCCCGTGATGAGAACTAAGCCCAATTAGCCCAACTTTCCGCCAAGTTTGACCTTGCCAACTTCAACGACTATCCAGTGCAATTTTCATCTGGTGATAATCTGGCAGCCCATTCACTACAAATATTAGGGAGGTGTTTGACCTAAAAATGAAAAACATCTTCATGTTACAATCCAGGGGCAAAACTTTCAAAACTTGTCGGATACCCAGCAGTAATGCGGTCTTCTCGTACTCCTTTGTAACTCAAACACCAGATGGGAAGAACAAACAGTGCCAAATAATGCACCCAGCAAATGACTGTGCATCGGGTCACACTTCAGGCATAGTCTCAACAGTGGTCAGGAGGCATGCAGGAGCCAGCTTCTGCAGAGGATCAAGTGTTGAGAGAAAGCAGGACTCAACACCCCAGTACGCAGGTCAACGCATGTTAGTGTTCTAAAGTCACAAACAGCAGCAGAAAATGGTGGTCGGCAGTGAACGGCCAACTAACTGAAAGCTTCATGGGTTGAAATGTCCTCATCAGAGAGGTATGGCTTGGTAATAGGAGTGGTGACTTAGTGATGTAAATGGCCAGAAGCTAAAACACAGGGAGTTCCCTGGATGGGGGGGGGGAAATAATGTGCAAACCTCCACTCTATATCCTCCCAGTGATTTAAAATGTTGTAACAGTAAACAGTGTTAGAGTAAAGTGATTATTGTTACTTTTTTTCTCCAACTAGCCTCCTTATATTTTAATGGCACAATCATGCTCATACACTGAAGTTGTATGTGATGTTACCAGTTTAACTTTGGAGTACAATTTCTTGCCCGATCCACTCAAAAGTGTTTCCAGTATATTATATTAAAACATTTTATTGCTGTTTGCCATGCAAGTTAAAAATGAACATATACAATTTTTTTTTCTTTTTAAGAAATAGGTGCTGGCAGCTAATACTCTGTAACATAATCCCACACTGAACTATTGACAGCTTCAATGAAAAGTAAAGTTACTAATTGAGACAAACGTAGGTCTTTCCTCGTCGGTAGAAAGTGCATTTCATCAGAGTTTAAGTAGACCATTTTTTTACTAACACATTCAGAAATCATAAATAAAATAAAATAAATATTGTTTAAAAAAAACAATTAAAAAAAACTTCACAGCAGTATTTGTCCAAGTGATTTCTGCAAAAATGTTAACTTTCGACAATTAAAAAAGTTAAATATCAATTAACCATTTATATTTGAGAGCATATTCTCCTTGCTTTAGTACAAGAATATGCAATGTCTAAATTATGTCAAAGTTATTTTGAGTTGGCTAGTAGGACAAGAATATGCACAGACAAAAGTGTGATGTTAAAATCATCGTGAAACATACAGCTTACGCCGACGGAAAGACCTGCAGACCTACGTCACCCGAAACACGTTTTCCCTTCTCTTTAAACTGCACGTTTTTCACCGTGCCAATGCAACAGAGCGGAAACAAGGGGTTAAACTTCCTGTTTTCCAAGCCGTAATAATCCAACACAGCGACACTGGGTATCCGACAGAAAGAAAAAAAGGAAAAGAATAAACACACACACAAAAAATGTGCAACGTCCACCAATCCAACCAATCCAAGCCACATCTCAAACCTGCACTTTAGTATGACTTCTGGATATTTGAGTTTCTTTGTTTTTTATTTATTTGTTTATTTATGTAAGGGTGCTCACAAAACTTTGGCACCTGATAATATTCATCTAAAAGTTGCCATGAAAGGTACAGTAACCCACTATACATATTTTACCATAGAGCTTATCAAATTGTGTTTGAATGCTTTTTGTGAAGCCTGCGAATTACAGCCAGAATCACACTGTCGGGAGAATTTTTTATTCATTTATCAAATTACATTTAAAACCAAAAATCTATTGAACCTCAGAGAAATTATCTAAACTGTGAAGCCTATTTGATTTGAGAGATAGTATGAAATTGCAAAGGAATGAACAAGGGACAGCATGTAATGAAAAAGGTTTTTTTTTTGTAAACCTGACTCATCGGTAGGAAATTAAAAAATAAATGCCACTTGCTGGTTACTCACAGATCTGAAAGTTCTTTACCTAAATGCATCATGGCAAGGATTAGAGAAAACGCAGCAGAATAATTAACGCGCCCCAGTGGGGATGGGGGGAGGCAGAAGGCAACACAGCTTTTGCTCCTGCTGGAGAGAGTATAGGGGAGTACTGTACCTTTACTCCAGACACTAAAATATTACATTCCGTTAGGTGATGTGAGTATTGTGGCATGGAAAGCAGCCCCAAGGGAATTTTGGGGGGGTGGGAGAGGGGGAAGGGACTGGGTTTGGGATGGGATGGAATGGGGAGAAGGGATGGGGGCCTGGATAGTGCTCATTGTTACCAAATGGTGTAGCCCCCATTGGAGCCACCCATGAAGAAGTTGTTCTTGCGCTGCGTCATCACTACGTTGGCTCCGTGTATAGCCGCGAGCTGGGCTGCGTTGGGGAGGTGCCCAGGGGGAGGGGGCTGCAGGAAGTGAGGGGAGAGCATAAATTATAATGCAAACGTTCAGTCACAATCGTAATGTACGCTTCCTGTGCAAGAGGGTGCTATGAGGTTTTTTCACAGACGTATAAACACAACTTATATGTCAAAATAAATTGCAGTTATTGTGTTAAAAAACGTATTATACGGAAACCACTCACAGGGATGGCAGCACTGCTGCCCGCCCCAAAGCGAGCCCCGGCATCATACCCCCCCTCCACCAGCACTGCAGAGCCAGGGGGATACATTGCCCCCATGGGGTAGTATGCCACAGGGACACCGTGGCCCATCGGCCCCACGGGCACAGTTTGTGGCAGGGGCATGAACATCTGAGTGCCGGGGTAGGCCGGCGACATCTGAGGCATCTGTCCTGGGGCCTGGGGCTGGTGTATGTACCGGGGCTGATAAATCTGGACAGAGGTGAACAGGAGAGAGAGAGAACCCGAGAAGACAGTGAGATTGTCAAACAGCACACAGGAACGCAGGGCAAGCCTACTGCGTGCAAATTACCAGTACATCACCATCAACATGTTTGTCAATGTTGTTCATGGGTCTTTAATAATTCAGAGCATCAAAAGAAATGCATCTCATGTACCTGCAACACGTTTGCAATGTTGACAGGAAACTTTAAAAATCTCTGTTGTAGAAGGTGCGATAGATGCTAATAAGATGTTTAAAATGTCCAATGAGATTTTATTGAACAGACATGGGACCTCATTATGCTGTTTACCACTTGTCAATAACAGGGTTGGTCAGCAGGAGACCCACTGTGAAAGTCGCAGGCCAGCAATGTAGGCAGAACCAGCTGTACATCTATGATGCATGCTGTGCACCGGATTACAGACACTCTCCTAAAAGATGTTGTCCCGTTTCCATTGTAGAAGCTGGACAAGCACGTGCCTACTGGTCTCTGAGCCAAGGATGCCACCCAAATGTGGGATGGAAAGTATGGCTTCCATGGCATAACTGCCATATCATGAAATTTCTCAAGAAACTTCCTCTTAAACCAGCAGGAGGAAGGCATGAACTATCCAGCTGGTCCATCCAGTATCCAATGTCAGAGGCAACTTTTCTGTTGATGCTCCACATAAGAAAAGTTCGGAACGCATGTACCGTTACCTCAGAATATGAGGGGGGGGCATCTGAGTAAGGAGGAGCCTGGGGAGAGACTTGCATAGCTGGAGGATAGAGGGCTGCGCCAGTCTGCTGGGGGTACATGGCTTGCTGAGCGTATGAGCCTAAAACACAATGCACATAATCAAAAAACATTACCCATCATGCCATGCAGTAGTGTTGGCGAGCTTCACCCGCGCGCGAGCTTCACCCGCACACGAGCTGAAGCCACCTCTAGACATCAGGTCGAAAGACACTTAGAGTGACCGAGGTGTTGAACGATGTTGAAAAGGGCATAGAAAGGAGGAAGATCTAACTGACCATTGAAATGGCCTGACATAGGACATGATATGTAGGATATAAAATAAATTTAAAACTTTGCACAGTATTACCAATAATAGCACCCACTGCCTGCAATCCACCATCACTTCATTAATCACCAACCCTGTATCTGTGGACTATGTTTTGCTAATAATGCTAAAACCGTTAAGAAAGCACTGCGACTTAAACCTGCCACCTACTTATTGCAAATACTTTCACCGCTACACCAGGTGCGTTTGACGCATCACTACGATCACTTCCGAGGATTTTAATCCAAATCAAATTTATAACAAAATGTTTTCAATCGCATTTATTTATTTTCGGGTTTTTTAACTTAATTAGAGCACATGCTGACAATTGTCAAAAATAACTAGTTATGTTAGCAGTTCACTGAACAATGAAAACACAACTCCCAGAGGGAGAGGGTGACCCAACAGTAAATAAAAATGTTTCGTGTCCTGGAATGCACTCTTCCAATCTTGCAAGCAAAATTTTAATAACTGAATTATGTATGTGGCCAGAAGCATACACAGGTAAATGAGTAAGTATTTAACAGTAATAGTTTATGCCTCATTCTTTGTAGCTCAAATAATTGACTGTTTTAGCTGTAGTTTTTAAAATTTAATTTGCTGTTATTCTCTGCTACGTTGTGAATTCGTATTAATTAAATTTACAATGTAAGATTAATCATTAATCATTGTGTATGTATGCTAAAAAAATTTTTGTAAACAAGCTGTGGATAGAAGTATTTACCTACATTAGACCAGTCACTTGCAGGACGTCGTCTTACACAGCGCAAAATATCGCACTTTTCCATTTATAGAGCTAATTCGTACTAGTACCTCTACCAGGAATCGAACCTTTAACGTATAGATACCGGGTCAATGTATTTAACTTCTATGATAACATTTATATTATGTGCATTTTTATTACTTATATTTAATACCCGTAACGTTACCCTTTCGATTGTATCGTACTTTATACTGATTATAAAACAAAACTTTGGCAAAAATTCAAAGCGTGGATTTTCATGCGTAGCGAAATTTGACGAATTAGACTACAAAGTATCAGGTCAGGTAGCCCTCTTTGCAAATTAATAATAATCTTAATAACAACCAAGGCGTCAAGAGATTTTAAAGTAATTATTCAATAACAATTATAATAAATCATATGATATATGTTCATACATATCTCATAGAGATTCAACAAAGAAGGCCCATAAATTGGACTACGTTATGGCTATTCTGGGATTACGTGATCTAGCTTTTGATAAACCTAGTTAAAGTAGCTAAGCTTAAGAATGTCAACACGCCTCCAATGTAATAAAGAGCATTTAATGTAAATTAAACGACGTTGTTTTTTTTGGTCTGAACCAGCAATAGTGAGCTGACTTGGAGTATACGAATTATAATATTAATTTGGCTATCGGTAGAAATTATACAACGTTAGAAGTCTGCAACCTTAATCAAGAGCGAACGAGTAACTACCCGAATTCGCTGTAAACAGAGATATGTACTGTAAGCGAGGGACATTAACTTCGCGAAATTTAACAATAGCACTTTGTGTCATTAATATACGTAGGTAGCTAGTTCAGCAATCAATTTCTGGTATAATACAATTAAAACCATACTCATCGTACCTTTGTTGTTCATCGTGCTAAATTGTTTTGTAAAATTTTTTGCACGTATGCCAGACGCTAAGGTTAAATCTGGGCCTTCACAATATCAACAAAACACTGGTGATGATGCAAAGTTTATCGTCTTCACTTCCTAGTTTTTGCTACGGTATTCTCCAGCCGTTGCGTTCGCTGCGCGTCATCGCGTCACCGCCACTCCCTGTTAGAGTAACGCCTTCGTTTCGGACAAAGAAGTTATTAAATGACCCATGAAACACAACAATTAATTTTCCCTTTCAAGACGTATAACTAACGTTATCCCAATAGTGGATGAAAATGTTACGTGTTTACAGATTAGGCTTGTTAATGATTTTATATCACAAGGTCGGATTCTAAATTTGTTACGGCAGATAGAATTTAAGGTCAGCCTGCATGTAAAAACTGGTATTTGCAATACAATCTAGACTTCTGAGGCCTCCACGGTTATTATATGGAAGCCTAATTGGCAGTAGACGTTACATTAATGATTAGAACCATGGCGTGGTTGTGGAAGTCATAGTTGCCCCCCTTTTGGCGCTGCACCCCACTCTAATTTGTCAACGTATAACTCCCAAAACCTTTTTTTTTTTTTTTTTTTAATTGCGGGGGTATCGTCGTATTGATTTGCTATTATCTATGCCTCAGACATGGGTTTTTGTAATTACTTCTCAAAATGTGGTCGCTTCTGCAAATACTGCTGTATTTAGAAACTAACTAACGTAAAGTGAACTACGCAGAAATCAAGCGTCAGTCTCGCTATTTTTTGCTGTAAATGGATTAACTTTCTGTTTTCACGTTGGATATTTTGAGCCGTTGTCGTGGAATTGGCAACGATGTTAGGACGCAGATCTGTTTCCAGGACAACAACCCCTGGAGCCCTCTCTGCGCATGTATAAAACCAGCATTTGACGTCAACGCCTATTCCCTACGAAGCTGAGCATGGAAATATGAGTCAAATTAGTTCCCTGCTAGCTCCTTTTTTCCCCTAGGTAAACTACAGCGACTTTGGCGGTTGAAAGATGGCATTGGAATTCAACACTCGCGAGGCAGTCGACGCATCTATTTCTCTGTATTGCAAAGAAAATGCATTTTGCTTTCTGGTAGACAATGTAAAAACATACAGTTATCGAAGGTAATATTAAATACGGATTTGACATTCCACACAAATCAGTGAAGTCAACATATCACCGACTTTCTAGTTGAGTAGCTTAACGCGTCTGCGAATAAGATGTTTAAAATGTCCTTGTTACTTGTTTACAATGAAACGCCAAATATTAATTAACCAATAAAATGGTTAACCTAAACGAATGCAAAACAAAAACATGTACACAGCCCGCTACACCTATGCTTAAATGAAGACACTAGTTACTGCATTAAAAAGCTGATATAGTCAATCATGAACCATTGGAGTGGAGGGGGAGCATGAATAGGCAAACAAAGCAAACTTTGTTGACTACCGTTTCCACACACTGTTGTCATAAAATAAAAAGCTTGTCAGTTTAATATAATTTATTCATCCCACAAAATACTTGACAAATTGGTTCTGTAATTCAAAATAACGCATGCAGTAGTAAAACATTTTCTCTTATGATGATTCTCAGAGATTATCACTTAATTCCGGTTAATGCCCTTTGTCTAATTTATTTGAAATGATGTACTGGTTATTACTATTTGTACATAATTAAAGTGTAATTTTCTTCCCAGATGGTAGATTATTGTGAACCCGTGGACAGGTGGGTTCAAGGAAAAGTTGTAGAACCGACCGGTGAAGTATTGAAAAATACATAGATGAATTTGTACAAAATGTGTTGTTTTTCTGGAGAATAACCACCAGCAGAATTCAGAAGACGGTATTGTGTGTTACATTTTACAGTGTGATATAGTGTTAGTCAACAATTCCACGTTATTATTAATATAAACAGAGTGACTCATTACAGCTTAGTGCAATATTGGTTTCCAACTTTATATGCCAAATGTCCATAAACATGGCAATTATAGGTACTACCCTCATCCCAAGGATCTGTCCAACCTGGTCACTAGACACACAATGCTGAATAAATTCTTCAAAACTGATCAAGAAAATTTGGTGGTGATGGCTCGCAAGACAGCCACTGCCGTGGACCATCGGCCATCAGAAATCACTTCAGTGAAATCTGCAGCAGAATGTGCAGATGATCCCATGAACAAAGACGAAGATGAGTATGATGACTCTGTGGAGGGTTTTAAGAAGTGCATCCACCCCAAAGGAGAACAACTTGTGTTAGTGTACCAGGTAAGTTTATGTTTATTATTAGTGAATGCTTATAATTTCATTACTTTGTATTTCCTATTTACTAAATTTCATGGATGTAGGTGCTCTTTGATTAATGTTGTTCAATTTCCTCACATAAAGCCACATGTCTGTGATAATAAATTCCATTATATTAACTTAGTTGTAAAAATTGTAATTTTTTAAAATTAAACTCTAAGGGTTGACATCATGCTGTTAATTTTTTGTATTCATAAGCACACTTTTGTTGTACTTTATTAGCTTTGACATACAGGAGGAAAAGATGCAGAGAACAAGGGGGGATAAAAGGGGGTTGGAAGTTCAGGGTTTACATAGCTACGATTTTGAACGATGCCAGAACAAAACAGGCTACCACTGTTGATAGACACTGAGCTTGAGACTTTATGTAAGGCTAATTAGAGATTCAGCCGTATTCTGCCATCCCAGCTCTCTCTTTGAGCTCCATGGTGATACGCTGGTAATGCATGCAAATGGAGATGTTTGCCAGCTGCCTTGTAAGCAGTTTGAAATACAGTACGTGTAAAAGGAAAATCTGTTTATATTACAAAATACATTG
This sequence comes from Hiodon tergisus, assembly GCA_025775045.1. NCBI lineage: Eukaryota > Metazoa > Chordata > Actinopteri > Hiodontiformes > Hiodontidae > Hiodon > Hiodon tergisus. Next base: position 7,005,500 of record JAOVYW010000084.1, on the reverse strand, counting down.
GTGTAGAACTTAGGAAGGTATTGATCTCTCTCTCTCTCTCTCCTATCTATACATTGTTCAGCATAAATATGGTTGGCAGCAAAGGCTGCTATCATTAAAGATTGTTTTCATTTATTAAAAGGACATCAAAATAGATTACCATGCAGAACCATGCCCAAACCAGTCCCAATAAAACACTAAAGTCATATTCAAAATCCATCACAACTGAAACAAAGCATGACATTGTCAGTATTTTAGATGGTTTTTTATCAAGTCGAACTTGATCTTCTTTTGAATTGTTAATTTTGTTTGTTAAAGTGCTTTGTAGGATTCTTTGTACTCTACAGCCACATATTTACAGCTGATTTGTTAAGACTTACTTCAGTTACAAGAATTATCATTTGTGTTCCATTTTCTTCACTTAATGACTGTAGATAGAAAGGCCATCTCACCATGCCATCTTTGTGACACTATTGCAGGGGTCAAAGGGAGTGAGTTTTGTCTTCATACTTGATCTGCATAGTTGGTCTAGAGTACCAACTACTGGTCTGGATATGCACTTTCTTTTTCAAAGTTTGGTATATGTTAGAGATATGATTTAACAAAAATCTCCTTCCATTACAGAACCATAAATTGTTATTCATATATTTACATATATTTAATTTCTTATACGCTCCCAGCAGGTAGGTTTTCGTCCACACTATCCTTTCCTTACTCTGAGTTTCTTGATGGGCAGACACTGCCATTCCCCCTTACTTATATCCTATTTGAATAAAATATAGCTCTGATTGCAAACAGAAAAGGTAGGTGGTTCAAAAAGAGTCAAAAAGATAACCTAAACAGTAAATAAAAGAATGGTTCTGAAACGAAACACTTTCTCTTTAAGAAAGCCATAGCCCCCCCTTCAGTCGAGCGGCGGTGTTTTTTTCCATGTAAAGACTTGTCTTGCATAAATTATGTTCATGACGTAGTGAAAAAGGCAAATTTTGTATTAAATTTGCGGGACTTTCCTGCAGAAAGCGCTTTTTTCGGGGCGTACCAAGGTGTTTGGAATTCACCCGAGTTTCAGGTAACGAAGGGGCCGTCATTGAATATTAAGAACAGGAGGTTCCACGCGTTGCCAACCCTCTTTATCAATGCAAATACCTCTTTTGTGTGCTGCTACAAGCGCTGACTGCAAGCTGTGAGATGAATTTTTAATTATTCGTCTCTTTAACAAACTGTGGCAAAGCTTTGAAAAGGGGTGTTTCAACAAAAAAAAAAAAAAACTGGCATTTTGTTGGTAAGTTGTTATAGAAATGTTTTTAAAAAGAGAGCTGTATGTATTTGAGGACGAATGACTGAAGGAAAATGAGAGGTTTTTTGTTAATATGCAATGTTCGTAATTAGCATAATTTATATATTTATGATAAAGAGCATGTGAAATACATAAAATGCTGTCCCTTGGTTTATTGCGATGGCCGTGTGAAGGCTCTACCTGTTTGTAAGGAGTAGAGTTTCGAAATTAGTGCGCGGACATATTATTATTGGGTCTGGACTAGGGTGGCAGGCTGCGAGTCCTGCCGAAGTTTGGACTGATCAGATATTTTTTATGAGAGGGTGGGGGGTCGCGGCGTTGCAAAGAATGTCCCATTGGACGCTATGGTGTGCAAATTCAAACGTTCAACTCTTATGTGTTTTTGTTTCTGCATATTTACTAATGAAACTCACTGAATCGCTTTGTAGGCCCTTATAGGCCGAGTAAAAAATATCGTCCGAGAACGTCAGTGTAATTTACAATCGTCAGCTTGTCAAAATATAATATATTAGATATGGAAATGTACATCTTCCCCACTGGGCATAGAGGAGAAACCTTTTAGTTGTAACTGGCATTCTAATACTAGCTATGTAGCTAGCTTGCTGTGTTGCATTTCCTGTGGCTCGAAGTGTTTGACGTGTCTGCGGCGACTGCAACGTACAATTGCTAACGCGGCTTTACCCAGTTTTCCTCAACACGTAGTCTACACCAGCTCGCTGGGTATAGCTACATAATTCATGAACCGCTGTATTATGTTCGTATGCGTTACGTGAGCTTCTGCATATTGAAATAGACGTGGAACCGCAGGAGTTTAGCTGTCAAATTGATTTGTTTGGGGAATTAAAATGATTGACACTGGGTTTATATAATAAGAGCTTTATTATGTTTAGTAGTACATCGTTATTTAGAACTTCGTGATCTTTTCGAAATAGATAACCTCTGTTGAGGTTTTTCCCATGTTTATCCTTAATCTATAAAATATTTTTAAAGAGAGAGTAACAATTTAAAATACTTTCCGTAGATCAATAAAAACCTTTGTATTATACATACTCGTTGGTCTGTGTATTCATCAGCAATTTTTCTTTTAATTTAATTTTACTTTTTTGTTACAAGTTTTATAACTTGTAATCTTTAGCCACACACTTGAATCATAGATTGTTTATTTAGCTAACTTTGTCAGGATCGGTTACAATAATACTGCCTTATAGGATCCACCTGTGTTGGACAGATAGGACTATGAATAGACTGAGGAGAGGCCCGACAGCACATGGTCAATAGGTGTTTTTCAATTTTTGTTTATTAACACAGCATACAGGTTTAGTGCTGACTGGGTGCTGCGAGCAGGGGACCATGGACCCAGAGGAGCTCACGCCTCATGAGGGGCCCCTCACCGTCAACGAACAGGTAATGATCCGCGTTGTTTCCCTTTGATAACGTCATCTCTTGCTGTCACCCTCCACTCCACCAAATCGCTCAACCTCGTTTTCCCTATAACCTCCCATTAACTGAATAACTCTTGTTAGGATGCCATAAAGTTAGGGCAGAGGTTTTTCTAAGAGGTTAGTACTGAAGTGCACTTGTTAGGGTTGCCTTCTGCCAGTGTGCCAATGTCTTGTAAAGTCACTGTCGGCTAAAAGCAATGTTGTTTGGTGGGCGTGGGTGGCCTTTGAGGAACCATTGCTTAAGCTTCTCATTGGCTGATGCTGTTATTGTTGTGCTCACCAATCTGTTTTATTTTATTTTTTTTGTGTTTTTTTTTTGTCATCTTGTGCTAATGTTTGCTTGGCCTTCTCCGTTCTCCTAGCCATTCACTGTCTCACTGCAGAAGTGTTTTTTTCAGTCATTAGGTTCCTGCACTTTGAAATTTCCTGCCAGGGATGACCAGGTATGCACCCTTTCTCTCTCAATGCACTCTCTCCTTTTGTGTTGCTTTCCCCTTCTGCTCTTTCTCTTTTTGTCTTCCTGATCTTGTGGGATGTGGACACCAGCCAACAACATAGCGTTGAAGTAATGAGGCCTCCTGTTAAGGATTACAATAGCAATCTAGCAGCGTGTATCATGAGTAGGATTTCTGTGGTATCAGTTAAGACCTGGAATTCTCTATGCACTGATGAACGACAGTGGCATAAATTGAATGCACTGTAAAACGATGTTTAGCTGACTGAAGGAAATGTGTACTTATTTTGTAATTGTCCCACCTTCTGTATCTGTCCCCCCCTCCGCCACCACCATGCCCCCTCACTCCAACCAACACCACTTTCAATTTAGGTGATTGTGATGTCTGGCCATGAGACAATCCGTGTCCTGGAGGTGGAGGTGGACGCGGCTCTTCCGTCCTCGGGGGCTGATGGGAAGGCAGAGGCTGGGGGTGATGAGGGGGGCGGTCTCACTCTGGACGAGGGAGGCACCCGGGACAGCTCAGTGCAGCCCTGCAACCCTGGAGTAGGAGGTGATAGATCTTAACCTTTCACACACTGATTTTGGCCAGGTTTCATCGTGTTAAATCAATAGGCCATATCCCACAGCGAGATAGATTTGTGCCATGCAGTTTGAAATCTATAGGTGTTAGACACACTATTCCTGGAGTGGCAGCAGACAACTGGAAAAGGGAGCCCCTATTGACCCGTTTTCCACCTGTATAATTAAAAGTACAGACTAAGCTTCCTTAATGGCTCTGTTGGTAAAGGTGCTTTCCAGAGTGCAGACTAAACTGGAGTTTGCTGGCTCATATAAATTGCAGATTGTGGCTAGGAGAGCTGCAGTACAGAATTGGTATAGTGCCTTAGTGGGTTAAACCAGCAGAGCTTGGGTAGGAGAAAATTACAAATAACGGGCCATTTCTATTTTCTAAAAACATTTAATGTGCATATGCTTTTTGAATGTGCATGTTTTTGTATTATACTATGTTTTATGCTATGATGCCCCTGTCAGCTTTGGATTAAAATGTCTACCAAAGGAACTGTAAATGTCAATATATTGCCAGATACAGAACGATTTAATTCTGTAAAGTAAATACAAAACCTTAGACTTTTAGTGTGTTATAAACCTCAGCAGTTACTCCTGTGTTGTGGCTTGTAAATGCCCTTGAGGCACTCAGAAATGTATTCTCAGGCTAACGTTCTGGTCCTTGGTTGGCTTGTTTTGACCAGAACTGATCCTGTAATGCATTTGGGAGGTGTGGACTGCGGTGCTGTAGATAATGACACTCGCTTTATCGGTCAGGGTTGGGTGAGGGAGGACCGGCTGTGGAGGTGGCGGGCCCCGGCCTCCAGTCCTCAGCTCCAGTAGGCCCCATCGCCGTGTCCCTGCCCCAGGCCCAGACGGCCGTTCCAGTCACGGTGCAGGCGTGCCCACAGGTGAGGACCCTTTGTTTTAGTGCCGTTTCGCGCACGTCCTCCAAATTTTACCATGAGGCACCGGAATACTGAATTGTTTAATTAAAATTCTATACCCTTCTTTATCCACACCGGTTTTTGTCCCGATTCCCTTGCTTTCCCGTTCCCCCCTTCGCCATCTTGTGGGCCTTTCCTTTCCCCTGCCCCTTTCTTTCCCTCGCTCTGCCCCGGCCCCAGGTTCTCACCCAGGAAGGTCTGACCACACTGATGACAGGGGTCATGGCCCAACCAGGGTCCCTGGGCCAGCCACTCCTCATCCCCATTAGCATGGCAGGCTCTGTGGGCGGCCAGGGGGGTCTGGCTGTGCTCACCTTCCCCACGGCCACTGTGGCCACTCTCCCTGGGCTAGCTGCTGCCAGCACGGCGGGGGGCGTCCTCAAACTGCCCTTTGCTGGTCTGCAAGGTGAGATGGCCGACCCGTTTTTGCAGAGCATTGACACCTTTAACCGTTTGATCTGGTCAATGGGGAGAACACAAAGCAAATTTTCTTGTAATGCAATGGCATCTTGTTATTGCACATTTCTGAATCCTTTAACAGTTTCCTTGCGTAGGTTAGGTTAAATTTCAAGCTACACGAAACTATAGATTCACATTTTGATTGACCAATTGATTAAAATGGGTATATCCAAATTTACTCAACAGGGAATTCATTAAAAATATTTATTTATCTCTTAATAATTTCTACTGGCTGGTCGGTTTCCCTGGACCTGCCCATATTGGTAAATCGTACATGATTACAAAGCATATTTTCTTTTATTGTAAAAACAACTCTTGTTTTTTTCTCACGGCACCCCGAGATTGGCCTACTTGAAATGGGACAATTCCAATTCTGTCTTTTTTGTAGTGAGAATAATTTTCCCCCCGCTTCTGATAATATACTCCCAGAATCCTCCCTGTTTTGCAGCCCTGCCTTTAAAACTTTTATTCCCTTTGTTCTGTTCTTTATTAGTATGCATGCCTTTGTTTCCTCCATTGAAAATAATGATGAAATCCCTAGTTAAAAAGAAGAAAATAGTTAATTGTCCATTACATCATAAACAGAAATGCACCAGCAGTGCCCTGTTGAGTTTCTCATTAGCATTTTGGCAACCCCTTCAAGGGACCGAGGAGAATTATGGACTTTATTAGCCTGTTTGTCTGGTCTGCCTTTCCCAGCCGCCACGGTGTTGAACACAGTCCAGCCTCAACTGCACACGGCTGCACAGACAGTCTTGCAGCCGCAGGTTGCATCTTTGCAGTCGGTGCAGGCAGCCCTACAGCAGCAGCAGACAACGCAGGCTCAGGTGGCCGTCACTACTCCCACTGCACCCAGGGTCTCGGAACCCAGCGCGTCAGTGGCCACGCTGCAGACAGCAGGATTCTCCATCAACCCTGCCATTGTAAGTGTGTGCGTGTGCGTGTACATGCGTGCGTGCGTGCGTGCGTGCGTG
>JAOVYW010000084.1:6969579-6999299 GCA_025775045.1 Hiodon tergisus | reverse complement strand
GTGCGCGTTCACTTGTGTTTCTGCATCTTGTCTTGGTGGATCGTCTTATCCAGTGACTGCTAGGCACAGTTAACCAGCTGAGAAAGTTAATGGGCTGAGTAACTTTCTCGGAGAAAAACCGTATTGACCCTCCATGGTTTTAAACCTTCTACGCTGGCGTTTGGGTGAGAAATCCCTGCCTCATGCTTTCCGTCGGTGTCCCTCAGATCAGCGCTGCGTCGCTGGGAGCCCAGCCGCAGTTCATCAGCTCGCTGACCACCACTCCCATCATCACCAGTGCCATCTCCGGCATGGCGGGCCTCACCAGCCAGATCATCACCAATGCGCAGGGGCAGGTGTGAAGAGAAGTTCACTCTACGTTTTCTCCCCTGATTTTCAAGTCCCTAGATTGTTAACGGGAGGGAACCCCCAAACATTCTAGAAAGCCGGGTTGTCCATAGATTGCCCTGAAGGTTTCTCTCTGCCCCCATGCTCTCTAGGTGATTGGGACTCTTCCCTTCCTGGTTAACCCGGCTTCTCTGACTGGCGGGGCGGCGGCAACTTCAGCCCTCCCTTCCCAAGGCCTGCAGATGCAAACGATGTCTCCCCAGCTGGTCCTTAACGCCCAGGGTCAGATCATCGCCACCATTGGGAATGGACCTGCCTCTACCCCCACCTCGGCCACAGTCATTCCTAAGCCCTCTGCGCCTCTAGCCCTCACCAAGGCCACAAATCAGGTAGCGTGCTATCGAATTATTTTATACTCTTTTATAAAGTGGTATATACTCAGTCCCCCTTCCTTCAAATGAAGTGTATTACATAAACGCCTTACATGTGGATATAGCTGAATATATCTCAACATTGATTGTTTGTATGCAAAATGGAATTATGAGGCTGGGGGGGGTGATACATTTAGTTTGTATCTGGAGCCTGTATTTAGACTCTCCTAACCGACATTCCTCTCTGCCTTCTATGTGAAAAATCTGTGAAGATTTTCTATGTTTATCTGCACTGCAGGGCCAGGTGGTTGCCGTAACTCAGGCCCCTGTGGTCATTGCCCCCCAGCCTTCTGCTGTGAAGAACATCACCTCCCTGTCCTCACCTGTTCCCATCACCTGTGGGGACTCTCCCACTGTGGGCCAGCTCGTCAGCAGTACGCAGCCGCCTTCCACTAACTGTGATTCTCCAGAGATTGACACGCATTGCCAGGTCGCTTTCAGAACCCTAGCATTAGAACCTAACCGATTTCTCTTCCTCATCCCCCTCAGAGCCCCAACAGGGGGCCTCGGACGAGGAGGGCATTAATCTGGAAGAAATCCGGGAATTTGCGAAGAACTTCAAAATTCGTCGCCTTTCCTTGGGGCTGACACAGACACAAGTGGGGCAAGCTCTAACTGCTACGGAGGGGCCGGCCTACAGCCAATCTGCCATATGCAGGTGAGATTATTTGCTAGCGAGCAAGCATCGGGCAAAATGATACCGTTCAATAAATCAAATTTCATCCAAACTGAGTTTTATGATTAATTGACTCCGATTGGCTGTTATCCAGGAGTAGATTACATGCTATTGGTATTGGTGCAATACCCCTCTTCGGTTTCAATGCTATGAGGACCATTTAAATGCGGAGTAAAGAACATTATTTTTAGTTAGCCATCTCAGTTATTCCCTCCTTCTGTGATAAAAAAAACGATGTTGTTTGCAGGTTTGAGAAGCTGGACATCACGCCCAAAAGCGCCCAGAAGCTGAAGCCTGTTCTGGAAAAGTGGCTGGCTGAGGCAGAGCTGTGGAACCAGAAAGGACAGCAAAACCTGATGGAGTTTGTCGGCGGCGAGCCCTCCAAGAAGCGCAAACGCCGCACCAGCTTCACGCCGCAAGCCATCGAGGTTCTCAACACCTACTTTGAGAAGAACGCCCTCCCCACTGGCCAGGAGATCACGGAGATCGCCAAAGAGCTCAACTACGACCGCGAGGTGGTTCGTGTGTGGTTCTGCAACCGGCGCCAGACCCTGAAGAACACCAGTAAGATCAACGTGTTCCAGATCCAGTAACAGAGACTGGGGATCGGCAGGGCTGTTGAAGGGATCAGAATTTAGAACACGAAGGACTGGAAGGTTCCCTAGGGAGGGAAGAACCTGTAATGGCTCTGATTGGTTATTGGGCAAGATACAGTATCCCTCCTATATTTTATTGTACATACCTTCAAATACCCCAGTTGGTCCTGAATATTAATGTAAAACAAACTGTGTTTGGTCAACTGGATTAATATGCCAATCGCTTCCTTGCTCTCCAATATAAAGAAACTGGGATGCTGAAATCAGATGTTTGTGTAGATCGTGGACGGCTTAAAAATGGCCAAGGTTGAAGAACCCGAAGAACTTTCCCGCTGCAAAGACTGGGAATTTTAACCTTATGTATACATTTGGTATGTTTCCCCTTCTCACATCAGTTTCGTCCTGGGTGTATCACATCGGACAATCATACGGTTTTGAGCTCTTTAAGGTCAGAATGGTGCATGCCCTTGTTACGTGTGGTACAATTTCATTTAGTTTAAATTCCGTAGGATTAGTTCATGAAGCAAATGGTAGAGATCTATTGTTTTAAATAGAAAACTTGTGGCAATTAGAAACCAGCAAAATCCTGAAGACTATGCTCAGTTCCCTGTTGTGTTGACTTAGCCACGGTGCTTGCAATATGAGGAATCTCACTAACAGAAGACGGTTGTGATCATACAGATTTAGCTCAACAGTTACTGTGTAACTAAATGAATTGTATTGTATGTCTGGAGAGTGATTGGATCAACCATAAACGATGGCAAAGTTTCCGATTGTTGGTATAAATGACCTAGCAACTGTATGGGAAAAATGAAGTAAACAGTAGGTTCCATCTAAACGTGCTGCCTTGTTAGTCGAAGTTTTTAAAAAAACAAAGGAGAAAAAAAACATGGGTCTTGGTGTTTCAAACGGATATGAATGCACATTTTTTAGTTGTCATTTTATTTTATGATTTAGAGTTGAAGATGTTAAAGAATTTCTGATTTACTCTCTCGTGTCCAATCCCCTTAAAACTGCACATTTTGGCTGTAGGCAAAACCCAAGTTAAGCAAAAATGTATTTGCTTTTGTGCTTGCTGGCCCTGCATGGTCAATGGTAGATGCGGCTATACATGGGTAACCCCCCCCCCCCCCAGTTTAATTGTGTTTGTCGCATTTAAGACCTTCCACAGCCTTGTACAGAACCAAGCCCTACTAATCTCATCCCTGACAACCAATTCAGCTGCATTTTCAGTTTGATCCCTTGAAAACATTTTTATAAAGGCAAAGATTCTATAGTTGGCAGAAAGAGGTTGGGGGGGGGGTTCAACTATGCCCCCCCTTTTTTTGTATGTTAACTAAGCAAATACTAAATGGGCAATATTTTACTAAATAAAATCCAGATTCAATGCAAGTACGACTTAAGTCTAACTATTTTTAGATAGCAGGGGGCGATTGAGAAGAATCTTCAAAAAGGAAAAAAATAAGATTGTCACAGGAAGTGCCGTATAATGGCTGTCATAAAGCTGTTTTGGTAGGTGCTAATCAGTATTTAGCCAGAGACTTATTTTAATGGGTCATTGTGTGCGAATTATTTTTCACACATTTTCACAAGTTATCTCCGTGGAGAAATGTAATTGCGTTTGAAAATCTATAAGATTAAATGTAATTACGTCTGAATATTTTAAAATAAGTCCCTCAGTGTGCATCTTTAAATCCAAATGTCTGCTTTTTTTCTGTTGATTTTACATGTTTTTTTTCCCCCTTTTTTCGATGTCTCTGCAATAATGGGTCTGAGTTGCATGTCAAAATTCATGTCGTCTTCCCATACTTGTGATATACTTTGCTAATATGATGTTATCTGATTAATTATTTTACTTTTTTGCTGCGCTGTCATTCATTTACGGTCAACCATGTTTTGATAATTGTTATGCACTTGTTATGTTATGCCTTGTGTTTTTTTTTTAAATGATGGATTTAAGCATCTTAGTTTAAAAGTTGAAAATGAACTAAACGGCATTCTCTTCTGCACCCAGTGTTGTCTATACTGAGTATTGACGGGGAATGACTTTTCATGGATTAAAGCTGTTTTTTGTGAAGGGTTCTTAAATCTATGATTGAGAATTGGTTCTGAAATTAACTGTAGAACCTGAATCTTACCTTCCTGGATCATTAGTATTTCTACTCCATGTGGGGGGGAGGGGGGGTTTGGGACACACGCTTTGCTTAACCATTTTTGCTTCATACTGCATTTTAGTCCAAATGTGCAAGCAGCGGGCACGGTTTTTGTTGTGCTAAACGGAATGCTATCGTATTCCAGGAAGTCCGGTGCTTCAGAATCACTTCTCAATTATAGATTTGATCAATCTGATGCATAACATAAAAATCTGTCTGTCAAGGATTTAGTGTTATCGGATTATGCAGATTTATTTCTTTTTGCTTGTGATTGTACTTTACTTTTTACATTATAAAACCTGAAAAGGCGTAATCATAATTTTCCAGATGTAAGCTTTTATATTTAAAAATGAGAGAATTTGATACTAAAAAGCAGAAACGACCTGTTTTAAATGCCAAACCTTTAAAGGATGCTCCACAAAAATAAGTTTGATGCATCTGCTCTTTGTGCTGTGGGACATTTTGAGAAATTGTGCAATATATGCAGTTGTCTACATCGTCAGAGAGGAACAGCAGGTCACAATAACAGTCTTGGTTCATGATTTTAGTTTTCTGAAAGCTTTTTGGCTTATTGCTAGACATTTGTATTCATTAGGGTTGTTTCACAGAACACATTACAAGAGCAATTTTATAGGCATGGAACAACCTAGCAGGTTTGGTTTTTGGTGGACTGTTGTTTTAAGGAGGCATTGTGAACACATTGTTTTTTATGAATTGCTATTGTATCATAATTGTGGTATTGAGGTAATCAAAATAACCCATTTAATTTAACTAAATATTTTATTGTCCTCTGCTATCATGTGTTTTGTGTTTTATCTTCTCTTGAGAACAAAGTTTAACCTGAACGTCTTTATAAGCTACAAACCCAGTATTCGTAATTACGTCGTGCGGCGACAGATGAGAGGGAGAGGGCAACTAAATTATGCTTACAAAAAGTTTACATATTGTCTACAAATTGAAGAACTTTTTTTCAACTGACAGTTGATTATCTTGTAAAAAAAAATGCTTATGTACATTTTAGTGAAAACCAGGCACATATATATAATTCAATAAAACTGCATAAAGCAAATTATTCTGTTATGTACTGACTAATATTTTAACAGGAAGAATCTTATGGTCTTTCACAATGTTAAAATGCAAAGTGCCTTGAGCCCATAGTTGGCATTATTCTATTTTTAATGCATTATTTTAGCTTAATAAGCTATTTAGACATGGGGTTTATGGTTAATGTGACTGAAAAAAGACCCCTAATTCAGTAACATCAACCTGGGCAGGATGTTGTACTTTAGCTGACTGTCAGACAATAAAATGAAAAACATGTCTCATACACGCCATGCCAGGAATCGAAACCAGAGTTTCTCACACATTTCTTCTTTTTAAAGGATGATCATTTACAAAATGCATTATATTTTAATGGAGAAGTTATAAAGAAAGCTTCTTGGTGGGCTGTGCTACCTCTCCTCAACTTTTAAACCGGTTTGTGTTGCATAAAAGTGCCTTGATCCGTGTTCTGCTGGGAGTTACTGCCCTGGTTTGCTGTTACTGGTTTCTCTTCTCTCCCGCGCTGTTAACTGAATGAGCTCTGAATCAATTACAAGACCTTTATTTCTTTGTTTATTTTTTGTGTGCTTATATAACAATGTTGTGGCTTTCAGCTGGTTCGGCTCCTGTGACTCCTCAGATGTGTTTTGAGGCCTGCTCTTTTGTCCACTGCTGTTCAACCTCTACTCCAGGTCAACGGCCTCCCTCAGCGTGGGTTATTTAAAGATTCCTCACAGATGCTTCCTTGCTCGGTAGATGTCTCCTCCGACATGACTGCCACTCCACTCTAGGTCAAAAACACCATTTCCACCTCTGTGTCCTCATTTATTTAAATTTGCCTGTGGCTCAAAACTAGGGTGATGACAAAGTGTGGTGGTGGTAATGGAAAACGCTGATAACGCTAAACCGTACAAAACAATAGTCATTCAATTGGGGGTAATTCTGTCAATATAAAGTAACGCATTACAGACAGATCCTCCAAATTTTGTCCAGCTTTTAACAATATCAATATAGATTGTACAACAATCGTGTTAGTTTCCAGTGTCTCTTAGTCACTTCGGTCATGCTGTATTCTGCACATTCTCCCTGGATAATGCTAGTTTTATAGTCTGCAACTAATGCCTACTCTTGATAACTACACTCAGAGGCCAGTTTGTTAGGTACACATTTAGTACCGGTTTGGATCCCCATTGGCCTCCAGAACAGTCTGAATTCTTCAGGGCATGGATTCCACAAGATGACGGAAACTTTTTACAGGGATGTTGGTCCACGCTGACTCAGTGGCATCACACAGTGTCTGCGGATTGGACAGCAGTAAACACATGCTCCGACTAGCCCGTTCAATCCCAAAGATGCTCTGTTAGGTTGAGATCTGGGGTCTGCACATGCCACTCAAGAGCATGCTGTCATCATCCTGGGACCATTCTGAGGCAGTATGTGCTTTGTGGCGTGGTGCATTATCCTGCTGGAAGTACCCATGTGATGAAGGGTAAACTGTAGTCAGAAAGGGATGGACCTGGTCCAACAATGTTCAAATACTCTGTGGCGTTTAAACATGCTCAATTGATATGATGGGACCTAGCATGTGCTGAGAAACATTCCCACAACCTTACACAACCACCACTGTCCAGTATCGTTGACACCTGACAGGATAGGTCCCTGGAGAAGTTTTGCTGTGGAATTTTCTGCAAATAGTTCCACCAAATTTGTGGTGACAGTCCACCAACAGAAGGGGAATACCTGTGTCATGGATGTTAGATTTTTTTTTTTTTCAGTAAAATTTCGAAATTTTGAATATATTTAATTTCTTTCTTTTTCAAAGTGAATACGTTAATTTATACATATTTATTGTATGTTGCAATGTCATTCTACTTATTCTATTGTATATAGTTATGTAGCTGTATTGTTTACTTGAATTTGTACTGAAAAATGTTAGATTTTAGTTTGGCAAATGTAAATTAAATAATATTTTATCAAATATCAAATATCAAATTCTTATTTGTGTTGCAGTAAAATTCATATCAAAACCGATTTGCAATCCCCTATTAATGTTTTTAAAATCTTGACTCTTGCTGCTGTTACTGCTGTTAGCCCCTTGTAAATTAGAAATTTCGACCTTGATCCCAAATTAAAAATGTTTTGGGTAAATAACATTTAGGGTAAGATGGGTGGACAAATTTTAGACGATTCAGACCTTCCTGTGGAAAGTTTTAAGGGATGTAATTTTCTCCCTTTGAATAAATTGCATTATAGCAGTTACTATTAGAATATTTATTTATTTATTTAATACATAAATATTAAATATTGAGTTTGGTGATTGGGGGACATTGATTTTTAAAAGTTATGTATGAATCTGTGCTGTACGTTTCAGCAGCTCCGCTGCATTTTAGCCACCTTTATGTCCAACATGACATGCTAAACCAAGCTTGTGGTATTAACATAGCCGTTTTACTGAATGAGAGAACTAATTGGCTGTAGCTGGTATATGTGGTTTTGTATGACTGAATCCCGAGCTGGTTACTCTGTGCGGCCTAACCTAGACTGGGTCGTAACATGAGTGTTTACTGAGAGTAACAGAATAACAACAGTGTTCATTGAAAGGTGATTTATATTGTATAACTTATATTTATTTATTAAATGTGGTCTTATTGCTTGATTTAAACCTGTTGTAGTCGGAATCCGGGATGAAGGTTTTCTGAATGACCATTTCTTGTAAAAATACACATTGCGAACTCTAGAGATCGGACTGTGTTTTAAACGGTTTCAGAATACAATTTTGCCAAATATAATGAAACCCTGAAGATACTGCGATTAATTCAATATCATAAAATTTGTATTATTGGCCTTTGAAAACAAGTAAAGCAGTCTTAACATCAAGAAGAAGGTATGTGCATGTGAACAGGGCTTCAATTTTCAGCACAACAATGCATTCAGAAAGGCCCCGTCTTCCTCCATACATCACTCCCCAACACTGTTGTAAATCACCTTGTTACTCCCTTCCACTACAGCAATGCGGGGCCTACCGACTTTGGCACCGACTACTCGGCTACCAGATATAATCAGAACGCCTGGGTCAGTTACATTCCATCAAAATATTATTTGTAAATTCACTATGTAATGTGTACCCCTAGTGGTCAAATATTTTAGTCCTTTAAGGTTTGCAAGCTGGTTCAAGCCCCACCCCAGCTGTATCCGAAGTATTGCTTCAGTAAATATCCAGCTGTGTAAGTAGAGGAATGTTGAAATTAAAAATTTCAAGCTTCTAATCAACATAATAGTACCTTTTTTTTAGTAGCACTTCGTGCTTGTGTATAGTTTGATATTGTTATTTTGCATCTCCTCGGTGCTCTTGTAATGGTGTGTGACTTTGGAACGCAATCAAAAGCTCTCTTGGTGGCAGGGTTCACTCCAGTACAGCAGGTGGTGATCATGAACCTTGTACTCGCCATAAAATATGCCGAGGAAGAAGATTGCGGATATTACGGAAACTAGCAACGAACTGATAAACACGGGAAACAGATTTTCTTTATCGTTTATAGGAATTTTTCGTGCAGCAATTTATTTAATCCCAAAATTGAGCACCAAACTTTGCGCTCGATATTTTATTGCGGCGTTATCTACTGCTAGTTGTAGACTGGTGCTTCAGCTGGTGTTTTCCAGTTGTTTATGTTCTCACGAAGACGAGGGATTGAGAGATGTGCAGAAAAAGGTAACCGTTTTAATCAACGTACTCCTTCGTATAACGAGTACCTTTTAAAAGGTTCAAAATCTTGGAGACTTTTAATTTTGTGTATTTTGCTTGTTTTTTTCCCCCCCTTAAAAGTGCTCAGTTATATAGTGATCCAATACTTTGATTGCTTTTGTCGTCTTAATGGCTAGGTATGTATTATACACGACTGCTGATGGGATGGGAATTATTTTTAAAGCGTTGATAATTGGCTAGCAATTAACTGCTAGGTGCATTTACAACTCTTTATGCCAACCAAATGTAATCTTGTTAATACCTAATATTCTAATATTGTATTAAATACTTTTTGACACCGAATTACAAATCAGATTTGATTTGGTTTCTACAACAACACACTTGCTTGTTTGCCTAGCGGTGGGCGTGTGTTTGCATATAATTTGTAAGTTCGTTATAAACAGACTAAATAATGATAGAGCAGCTAGCGAGCTAGCTCATTCTTTTTTAAATTTTGAAGTGTCTCAATATTTCTTTCATTTAGGTAAAGACTGCAATAGATTCTAATTTAAAGTTGGACTGTTCCGAAAGGTCTAACCTTTTAAATTCGATTCAAACTGGACCTGTGACACTCCACGTGTCGTAGTAGCCATGGCGTGGGCTCTGAAGTTACCGCTTGCGGATGAGGTGATCGAGTCAGGTCTGGTCCAGGACTTCGATGCGAGTCTCTCCGGCATTGGACAGGAGCTTGGAGCCGGAGCATACAGCATGAGGTACGATGTGGGTAGGGGATTTTATATTCGTCCGTTAATGTTGCTTGTGTATATACGGAAAGGCAGCAGTTTGAAATGTATCTACTAAATCATAATGAAAGTACGAGATTGGCTTCACTTAATGCAATATTTTCCTAAATTAATGAGTTGGTGACTCTTAGTTGGTTTGTGGTAAGAAAGGGCTTGGGTTTAAGATCATTATTGTTCAACGATCTGGTTTTTATGGCACCTTCTTTCTGCAGGCTAGCATGGGGTTGGTTCTCAGTTGGTCAGACCATATTTTAAATGTCATGACCGTGTTTACAGTACACTTAGAATCCGAGCCCCGGAACATGGAGTACGTAACCTTATCTGCACGCTGGAGCTGGAAGAAGAAAAAAAAACAAAAAAAACCGCTTGCTTCTTTCAGTCTGAAAAAATAAAAATGAAATAAGGGCGACCTATCCTTCTGGGAAAGTTCAACTTTCAATCTTCTTGTGCAACATTTTCAAAAACTGTGCTACCTTTCAGTCTCAGGGTCAGGTGAAAAATGGCCCTGTAAGATAAGGGACTAGTATATCACTGTTAGCCATGTATTGTGGATGGCTGCAACCGGGATGGGTGTGTCATCAAATTGGTTTGTCTAATTAGTTTATGCTTGCTTCTCTGGGGCTTACATTTGCCACCAAGGTGAAGGCTGACCAATTTTTCTGTAAAGAATCTTTAAATGACAAGCCAGAAAGCACAAAAAGTTGCTTGTTACATGCCTCTCTATTGATATAGAATATTCGTTTTAAATTAGTTGATTAAAAAAATAAAATTCTTGTTGGTGTTTTGTATTTGAGTGAAAACTTTTTTTGGTTTCAGAGCAGTGTAGAAAGTGAACTTGTGGTCAATGTTTAATGTCTACAGCCCTCTATCTCTTTGCATTGCTGTGGGCTGGGTCGCTACTGGAACATAATTCTGAAGTGCTGGGCTTATTGAATCCTGCAAATTCCTGTGTTGTAAGGCAGCACAGATAGGAACAGTGCTAGTTGTATTTGCGTTGCCTTGGTTGTTTCCTCGGAAACCGGGGGGATGGAAGAATGCTGAATGCTGTAAAACTCTCCACTTTAGTTCCAGTCCCATGTCCCCAAATTCCAAATGTCCATCTGATTTTTATATAACCCTGTTGATGGTTAAGTACTTAACAAATGCCTTGGTTACTTGGGTCAACAGTGTTTTGACGCATAGCACTTTTGCAGGCCTGTCTAAAATTCTGTCTGCCAATGTTGGTTTATCTAGCCTTAGGTCTGGGAAATTGCTTCAGAATAACCGGGTACAAATTTATAAGCCTCATTGTTCTTGCACTAAAAGGCAAAGTTAAGCACTGTGAGTAATCCCTTGATTTCACTCCACAGACCCCTGCTGTAAAGCCTTGTGAGCATACTTTCCCCCTCCCTGTTAGTCCAAAAGTTTTCCAGAGGTTATGACTTCTGCTTAAATATTTTCTTGTATTGTTTCTGGAAAGGATTTTAATACCTTCTCTCATGGCTATTTTAGCTGGTTGTCTAACCTGTATTGAATTCTTAGTTGCGTATTTGTTCTGATAATGAAGTTTGTTAGATTCTGACTGAACAAGCATTATGTGCTGTCACCGTTGGAAATATGTGTTCTGTGCAGGGTTGTCCTGCAGTGTTGTGTGTTACTTTATTGGGCTGATACAGGCCCTGTTTGGCCTGTTATGGAGGTCTTGTGTTTCACATGTGCGCCCTTGCTGGTCTTGTGTGTATGTGTGCGTTGCATGGTATGTCATAGCAAAATATGGGAATTAATTGCACGCTACGCCATCTCATGACATCATAAACGTGTTTCCTGGAGCCACTTCCTCCCTTGATGTAGTACTTAATTTTTCTTTTTTTTATATATTACGTTTTTTTTTACAGTGATGTACTAGCCCTCCCCATCTTCAAACAAGAGGAGTCAAACTTACCCCCTGACAATGAGAACAAGATCCTGCCTTTCCAGTACGTGCTGTGTGCTGCCACTTCCCCCGCGGTCAAGCTGCACGATGAGACCCTCACCTACCTCAACCAAGGTCAGTCCCGGTGGCTCCGATTGGCCGCTTCTTCTGCTCTCGCCATGTGATATCAGGAGCGGGACCGATGTCTCGTCCTTGGTGGGCCTGTGAGTTGTACCACTACGTCGCGAGATGGGTCATGGCGTCGGCACCGCTGTGGGGTGGACCCGAGAGTCAAATTTACACCCTTCCCTGCTGGTTGGTCTGCAGTGTGCTCCTGGCGGTAACCAGGCATTTCTGCGTGTCGCTTGCAGGGCAATCTTACGAAATTCGAATGCTGGACAATCGGAAAATGGGAGAACTCCCCGAGATCACTGGTAAAATGGTGAAGGTATGTGCTGGGTGTTGTCTGAGCTGGCAGGGATCAATCCAGGGAGAGCGGATGTGTATGGGCGGGTTCCAGTACTGTCATAATTGTTGTAATTAATCCTCGGAGCATGCTTATCTACCAATTTCCCAACAATACCAATCCCCTATATCCAGCGGGCCTATGGATGCCACGCCAGTGCTGTACTCGCAATTACCCAGGCGATCTCCTTCATTTCCGTGGCAAGATTTCAGGCTTTAATGGCCATCGTGCTGAAGTTGCTAATTGACCTGGGCTACCTGGACTCTGCCCCCAGAGCATCATACGCGTGGTCTTCCACGACCGGCGCCTGCAGTACACGGAGCACCAACAGCTGGAGGGCTGGCGCTGGAACCGGCCCGGGGACCGCATCCTCGACCTGGGTGAGTTCCGGGCGCAGTGGTTTGACCGGGGCAGGGGGTCCCGAGAGTGGCGTTTTGAGTCTGTGCCTCCTTCCCTGCAGACATCCCCATGTCGGTCGGCATGACCGACCCCAGAGCCAATCCCACGCAACTCAACACTGTGGAGTTTCTGTGGGACCCGTCGAAGAGGACCTCCGTCTTCATCCAGGTACCCCGTCCGCGTCTGGGCTAACGCCAGCCCTTTGTTCTTGTGAAATCTCAAGTCTCTAACTGGGATAATGTTGCATATCAAATAAGCACATATATTTTCAATGGCAGCTGTATAGCATGTGTTGACTTTGAATGTTTAAATTAATTTGTTATACACAAAGCTCATGCACTGAAGAGCAAAATATTTACCTTGCCCTTAGATTTATGAATTTGCTTGTGAATTAATTTAATGGCCACTGTTGGAAGGTTTCAGTATGGCATACGTAGCTTAATTAAGATAGAATTTTGCTACCAATTGGATGTTAATTCACTCCTGGCAAATAATTTATTTAATGGAAATGATAGAGCAACTTAAACAAAGACCAATGAGTCCCCTTGGTCAGTCTAGGTGCGTAATGTTTGTGTCAAGCTCTCTAGCTTAGTGCTGAGTTTTGTAGGTTTGTAACTTGGCCATTACTGCAGGTGTTATTTTGATGTGAGGGCTCTGGCACCGTGTGTCGAGTAAGGGACGCTGGGATTCGATGGCATGTCAGCACATTGTTGTTACACGATACCTGTGTGCTGATTTATAATGTTCCCCAAATGTGGAATTACTGTTCTAATTCACAGTATGCAAAATAGTTGGCTGGATTATATAATACAGTGATGTGTTTGTCACAGTACCTACTACTGTGTTGGGAATTCACTGATATTCGTTGAACTTCTAACTGGCTTTGTAGCTTACGTACAGTGCCTTGCATAACTATTCAGACCCCTGAACATTTCTCTCGAATTACTGAATTACATTGAAATTTCATTCTGTTTTTATCCTCTATTTTAAAACGCTAAAACAAAAAAAAGATTAACAGAAATGGGTTATTTGCAGAAATATTCATGTTTCCTGTATTCAAGTTCCTGTCACGTTTTTGGATAAGAACACAAGGATTGGTAAGACTGAATCTGTAGGAAAATTAAGACCAAAGAGCATTCTGCAGAAGTTAGAGATAAAGCAATTCATTTGCATAGGTTACGAAAAGATTGACTGACAGAAAGGAAGGTGACCCAGCTGCGGCGTGGGGACAGTTTTCGTGGTCAGATAATATTAGAGTTTTAGCCAAAATGCTATGTCTGGCGCAAACCTAACACTGCCAATGCCACAAGATTCACCATCCTTACAGTGAAGTATGGTGGTGTTATCATCGTGTTGTGGGTATACTTCTCATCAGCAAAGACTGGGCGTCTTGTCAGAATGGATATCACAAAAAACAGGGTGCAAGAGAACCTGTTTCATACCACTAAAAAGTTCAAGCTTGGGAGGAAATTCGCCTTTCGGCAGGACTATGATCCCGAGAACACAATAAAGGTAACTTTTGAGTGGCTCAAGAACGAAACAGTCCTCATCTCAATCTCAATCAATGTGTCATCCAACCAACCTGGTCCAAAATCACTCTCTTAAAAAAGCTGGTACGTACTTATCCTAAAATACTTCATGCTGTTATTTCAGTGAAAGGTGGCTCTACTAAGTATTAATTGGTTGGGGTTGAATACTTATGCAAGCAACATGTTTCTATTTAAATTTTTATTAAAATATTTCCCATCATTAAACTATGTTGTCTTAGTGTAATTTATGTTTCCGTTTTTTAAAATTAATTATCTAATAGAACGAAATTTCAAAGTACCATTCTCAACTACTTAATATGAGAGAATTGGGCAGGGGTCTCAATACGTTTTTCAAGGCACTGTATGTATGTGTATGTTATATGTTTATGTGCATGTCTGTAACAAACGTTAGCAAAAAGCAGATGAACGTGTAGCACTCGCTGTGTTTAAGCGAGTTAACCAGCGTAATGAGAAACTGAAGCGGCAAGCCTCTCGTATCCTGTTCGTGGTCAATTACTCTCTCTGCTTTTTAGAAGCATAACGGCGTGATATTATGGAGGAGTTGTTTTTTTTTAACGCGTTTCTTTCAGCTAGCTTGTATCACCCAGACATAGGCATATTTTCTGCAAATTGCTTGTCACACCTGGTGCTCCTAAAAAGTAATTTTCTTTTGTAGATGCTGGTATAAGACTCTACAAGTGTCCAAGTGTAGAGCTCTAAAGAGCTTCTGCTAAATAAAAGTGTGAACGGGATGTGTGTGCGTGAGAGGAGAGTGGCTGAATAAACTCTCCTGCGTTTCTGCGGCGTCTCTCTCTCTCTCTCGACTTCGGGCTTTTGTTTTATTTATTTCCTCTGGAGGTGGCTTTGCTCCTTCAAAAAATAGTGAATTCTTGCCTGACGAAAGCGTAGAAACTGGTTGTCTCCTGTAATGTTTTAAATGAAGCAGTCGGTGATGGTCAGGAAATCGCAACCTTGAGACCAGCAGTTTGTTTATTTATTCATTTATTTATTGGCAACTACAAACAAAATTTTTCCCCACCAGGGACAAATTTTGCTCCCAGTTGGCAAGTGGCAAATGCGTTTAGCCCTCCCTGTATATGTAGGCTCTAGTTTTTATATCGAGGACGAGGAGAGTAAAGGCGCCTGTGCGAACGTTGCCTCTCTCCAGGTGCACTGCATTAGCACGGAGTTCACCATGCGCAAGCATGGCGGGGAGAAGGGCGTGCCCTTCCGCATCCAGATCGACACCTTCAAGGAGAACCGGGGCGGCGAGTACACCGAGCACCTGCACTCCGCCAGCTGCCAGTTCAAAGTCTTTAAGGTGAGCGGGCCGGTTCCGGTACCCGGAACCCGCGACGTGCCTTGTGACGGGTCTGAACGTACGTTCTCCCGCCCTCGCCGGCAGCCCAAAGGCGCGGACCGGAAGCAGAAAACGGACCGGGAGAAGATGGAGAAGCGCGCACCGCAGGAGAAGGAGAAATACCAGCCGTCTTACGAAACCACCATCCTGACTGAGGTCTGAGTCTGGCGGGCAGGAGAGGCAAGCAGCACTGAGGGTGGTTGAGGAGATTGCGAGTCAGCAGGGGAGAGGTCTAGACAGTTAGGGGGACGGTGGAAGAAGAATGGAAAGGTAACTGCCTGTACTCTCTCTCTCTTTTACTTTTGTCAACAGGAGTAGGGTAGCAGGAATATATCATGTTTGATGTGTAAAGGAATATCCATTGTTTGTGGTTATTTGAGAGCTAGTTAACAGGTAGGTTTTTTAAATTATTGAAGATTTTTTCCACTGTAATCGTTATAGAATAATTTGAGTGATCATTAGAGACACAAAGTGGGTTTTGATTATCGCACCAGCGATATGATGGGGAAAGAGACTTGATTTTAATACAGAGCTCATTCAGGAACTAATCTGGATTGGAAACCACCTTTTTGTGCCAATTAAGAAATCGGTACAGGCATTTCAAAGCACTTTCAGTTTAGCCATCCAGTGACTGGCGCAATGTGGGCATTCAGATGGAGAACCAAGGTGACACCAGAAACTTTATTTGATATGACTGTTTATGTATTTAGCAGTTTCACCAAAACATATGAGCAGCTGAGGGGTACATTTTCCATTTGTTTTGATAGGAAGGTTTTCCTGGACTTAAGGTCCTGTTCATGTTATTTAGATATCGCTCTGTTAGGCTTGGGGTTCCCGTTGCTGCTCTTGGAAGATCACCATCCAGGAGGGTAGCCATCTCTCTTTAAATAGCCATCAATCGCAATGCTGTTAAATTCGGGCAATTATTAGCTGATTGAAGTTCGGCTGAAATAACGAACCACGCCAGTGGGTCCTCCGAGATCAGGATTTGGAACAGTACTTCCGGATTAGGCAGTTCTTCCATCTGGTTTCATTGGCAAAGCCATATTGTTATACGAGTAAAGTCAAATTAGATCGTGCCCAAGAAAGAGCCATGTGGGAAACCGCCTCTGATTGAAGTTACGGGAATCTTACTATATTCAGTCAAACCCTGAGATATGTAGTTATTAATAAGATTCACCAGAGAGGGTTTTTAACTTTTTAGTCAGAAAGTGAAGACCTTGACATTAGGCCCTTTGACACTTCATGCAGTGGAGTCTGTGAGGCATTATTGAAGAGGTGACAGAAGTGTCTTTCTCTGCAGTGCTCTCCTTGGCCAGAGGTCACCTATGTCAACAACTCTCCCTCTCCTGGCTTTAACAGCACACACAACACTTTCCCAGTGGGAGAAAGGTAGGTCACCACTACATAAATCATCATCTGAAAAATTCAATACAGAGAGAACCAAAATTAGGATTCCCTCATTGAGGTATGAGGCATTTCGTCTCGACTGCTACGAGTCACCACATGCGGGGAGGGTGTGGAAATACAACTGGTCTCCTCCAGTTCTAGTTGCCTTTGAGCCACCAGTTCGTTTTACGCGTGCCTCTCAACGGTGCCCTGCCATTTTCACCCGTTTATTAAGTGTGCCTATGCCCAAAAACCATGCGTGTCAGCGTTTATGAACAGAATTTGGCAAACCACTACGGACACATTCCCACGTCAGCTCTAGACTATGCGCACACATGTTCTAAAGAGAAAAACGATTTGGATGAAATAGTGACAAAAACGCAGTTCTTTTTTTTTTGAGCGCCCCTGCGCGTTTGTTAATGCTGATAAGTCCTGACCGCACAACTTCATTCATTTGAAGTACAATTCTCTAAACTGTATTATAGCATATCCACCATAAAAATACTGGCATATTTATGCTATTGCTGTGGAAGTACAAAGTCTATCAAGCATTTTACGCTATCCAGTGCATTTTCACTACTCGGTCAAGTCAATTTCCAATTCCTTGAAGTAGGTATCTCTACTAATATATTCTAGTATTGTTCTGGCGGTTATACCTATATGACTTGGTTTGGCGTAACTCGCTAAAGTGGCGTTTCTTTGTTCTTTTCATTGTTTCCATTCCGACGCTTCATCTCAATCCAGCTACTCTACGCAAAGTTTAGGGCGTTGATCCTGGGCGGAGTTTGAAGCTCACTCACGTGCAAACAATTTTGGGACGAGTTCTGATTGGAAACATGCGTACTTGCAGCGTACACCACGTGTATTAATCCTTGCATACGCAGAGTTTTCCTACGTACACCACCGTACAGCATGAAATAAAGGCCAGATTTTTATTAATGAGGCCCCAGGACTGCTGCTGTGACATGACCTGGATTCGAACCTGCAAACTCGTAAAGCTCGGGCGTGTGCTTTTATACACTTTGGCTGGAGGGAAACCAGAGATTAACTTTTAATTAATAAATGTTTTCCCCGCCGGCATCTGTTGCTTTGTAATAAGGGTGCTGCTGGTGTCAGGTGATCCATTTTCATTTTGTCTCGTTTTCCTAGTAACGGTTCTCCCAAAAACCAGCCAGAACCCGCTGTGCAAGTGGCAGATGTGAGTACCCGTCCTGTGTGGCATTCCCTGTGGTCTGCAGCCTGGTTTGCGATGCCGCTCTCAATTTTCTTATGAGGAACAGCAGTCAAAGGGGGTCGATGGTGGTTTTTATTTTTATTTTCATCAACCAATTATCTGTGGATTTTATTAAAATAAAATAAAAATGCACTAAAACTGGTTTCAGTCAAGATTGGTAGTGCTGTGTCTTTCATAGATTCTGATACCTACCTTATGAATGCTGTCTTAATTATAATGTAGCCTGACAAAATACATAGCCAAAAGTATGTGGACACCTGCTCATCAAAAATCTCATTGCAAATTCATGGGCATTGATGTTGAGTTGGTACCCCCCTTTACTGTTAAAACAACCTGCACCCTTTGACTTTGCACTAGAACTTGGAACATTGCTGCAGAGACCTGCTTCAATTCAGGTACAACAGCATTAGTGAGGTCGGGCTCTGATTTTGGGTGTTTAGGTCTGGCTCATTGGTCTTCTACACCGGTCTCGACAAGCCATTTCTGTATGGACCTCGCTTTGTGCATGGGGGCATGGTCGTGCTGAAACAGGAAAGGGCCTTCCACAAAGTTGGAAGCACAGAATTGTCTAGATTGTCGTTGCATGCTATAGCCAAAGCGTTTCCACTGCTCCAGAGTCCAATGTCACTCCAACAGGTGCTTGGTACTGCCCGTGGTGATCTTAGGCTTGTGTGCAACTGCTTGGCCATGGGAACCCGTTTCATTAAGCTCCCAAAGAACAGTTCTTGTGCTGACGTTGCTCCCAGAGTGAATTTGGAACTCTGTAGTGAGTGTAGCAACCAAGAACAGACGATTAGTATGCACTTCAGCACTTGCAGAAAGTCTGTACTGTGAGCTTTTGTGGCCATTTGTGGATGAGCTGTTGCCACTTTTAGACATATCCACTTCACAATAACAGCTCTAGCAGCTCAGAAATATGACTAACTGGCTAGGTAGCATCCTATGACGGTGCCACATTCAAAGTCACGGAACTCTTCAGTATGGGCCATTCTACTGACAATGTTTGTCTGTGGAGATTTCATGGCGGTTTGCTTGGTTTTAAACACCTGGCAGCAATGGGTGTGGCTGAAATATCCGAATCCACTGATTTAGAGGGTGTCTACATACTTTCGACCATGTAGTGAAATTTTCAACAGAAGCTGAAAATCGATAGTGTTAAAGGGTTTCTATTTCTACCAGCACCTGGTTTACCTTCTGAATGATGTTGGTCACATTGTTGTCATGACTACTTCTGAAATTAACCTTGTATGTTTGTAAAGGATAAGGGCTGAGAGAAACGGAACTGTATGTTCAGCGATCTCGCATTTTTGGTTTGTTTTCATTTATTCTTTTGAACATTTACATCTGAGCCTGCGGTCTGGAGTTAATTCTCTCTGGAATTAACTGGTGGTCTCCTGTGTTTCTGTGAATGTGTCATTTTTGAAGACATGCCTGCACCGTTAGTGTTTGTTTAATTCAAAAATAAAGAAGCAAAATGGGTCCCTGCAATAGGGTGGACTTGTTTAAATGTACACAGGTAAGTCCTACGTTTGAGTATGGCTTTCACCTGGACTGTGGCTACTTTGTTCTCGCCGTAGAAGCCATACTCTTGTGTTGCAACGTTGCCTAAACGTTCTCATCATGTACAAGTCTGTTGTTAATTCACCCCACCCGGCTTCCGTTGTGTCCTCTTAAAGCGCAAAGGGTTCCGTGTGTTAGGCGACGGGTGGGCTGAGATCGACAGTCATCCCGTAAAGTTATAAAAATGAGAGACATTCTGCCTTACAGTTATCGTGCCATCTACTTACAAGAGACAGTGAAAGCAATCAGGTACATATGAATTTATTTGATGTTTGTTTATTTAGGTTTTATGATTTACTGTTTCACTGTATTAAAAAAAGAAAAGAAAAAAGAATTTGGGTTAAATGCTAACCCCGTTAGTCCTCGTCCCTATTTTTGTTTTTGGTAAATGCAGTAGACAAAATTTGTGAACGAGGAGTTTGTGAATGAATGGGGCTATTGATCGTGACTGCTACAAAGCAGGTTAAAACGGAGTGTCAGAGTCAGACTGATAGAAATTCACTTCCTGGAGGTAATGGTGAGTAGCATTGATAACTCTAAAGAATTGGGGGCCTGTGAACATAAAACAGTGTTTTGTCTGAGAGAATTTTTGAGGGAACGCTTTGACTTAAAATAATTTTATGTTTAAATGAGTGTACTTTGCATTTTATGGAATTGGTTTCAACCCCAAAAAATCTCCTGCTTTACATGATACATGCCTATGATTGTGCAAATTAATGGATATGCTTATGATTGTTTGTTTAGCTTAGTTTAGTTAAGCTTTTTATATTAGGTCCTCAATTTTTCTACGTCTTTCCTCCCCGTCTCTGTTATGGAAAATTCAGAATCTGTTGCCTACGACGACACCACAGGAGGCTCAACAGTGGCTCCTTAGAAACCGCTTCTCCCCGTTTTGCCGGCTCTTCACCAACTTCTCAGGTGTGGAGTTGACCCTAGGGACTTATAAGATATTACTGACATTTCAGTATTTTTAGCCAGTGTGCGCAGAACTTGTTAGTTTTGTTAAATGATTAGGTCAGTTAAATCCTGACCCTTGCATGTGTTAGGTGCGGACCTGTTGAAGCTGACGAGGGAAGACGTCATTCAGATCTGTGGCCCAGCGGATGGAATCCGACTCTTCAACGCATTGAAAGGACGGTGAGGGGTGACCTCGTTGTCCTAACCCACTTGAGTACGGGTAACCTGTACCACACCTGTACCACATGGGTCACACCCTCGGTCACCTTGACATGGCGAGAATCGGCTCTCACGCGTGTGTTGTGTGTTGTGTGCGCAGGGTGGTGCGTCCCCGGCTGACCGTGTACGTGTGCCAGGACTCCCAGCAGGCTCGGGAGCAGCAGCAGAAACATGAGAATGGAGAGGCAGCGAGCAGCACATTCTTCGGTCAGTGTCCGCGGCACAGCAGGAAAGTCCAAATTCCACCCAAATCCCATCTTGGGTGGCGTCAAGGAGGGGTGTAATTATTTGGGTGATGTTGATGATCCGTTCGTTTTGCGGTATAGCCATAATATTGTTTAACATTTTGAATGACTGGCTGGGAACCCAATGAGGGTGGGTAAAATATGTATCTGATTTAACTTTACAGTGTAGATGGTATGCAAAAGTCCCGAGACGATGTTCATGTGCTAAATACACGTATAGTTTGTTCTTTCAGTCATTATTCTACTTGCATGGGTAACTTAGATTGTAGATTATGCATTGGTCCTTTCGTAGGATTGCTTTGCATGTATTGTAGTGATCAAAATACAGTCCTTGCTGCAGAAGACAGTGCTCATGATATATGGAGGTGCGAATCTCCATAAGTGAATAATTGAAGAGAACAGAGGATGAAACTCGGTTTGAGACATAAATGCATTGCTTATTTTAGCTCCGCATTTCGGCGACATGCCTTTTTCGGGAGTGAATTACAGATGAGGTTTAAATGACAATAAATGGCTGTATACAAACGCCTAGAGACAATAAAATGACATCACAACTGCATACAACTAATTCATCAATAGTCTAAATTGGGATTTACAAGGTTTTACTGCTTAACGTGTCAACATCCATGGTGTTAAATGCTTAGAAATGTCTAATATGTACAAAATGTGTACTGGGAGACTGGATGTTGGAATGGCAAATAGATTCTCTTTTTGAAAGACAATAGTTAATGTCACAGCCCTGACTGGTCAATGCCAAAAAACATTTATTCTAATTAATTTTAACGTTTATGACGTAGTTATTATTTCTGCTACTGATGCTTTTATGTTCACCTAGATGCAATTTAAGAGGTCTTTTAGTTTTACCAACATACGCCATGCCACAGGAGATTGATAACCTGATAGATGGTACGTGTAATTCTGCTCCTGTCCAAAGATGGTCATTAAAAAAATAAGTTTTCTGCCGTCAGTGTCGATGCAGTGAGTACAGTTAAAGCATGGCGTGTTTCCCGACTTACTGCATTCTGTGTCAGATTTGACAAGCTGATCTTTAAGTGTTCAAACCACGTTTATGTGCAAGGAAGGGTAAATCATGAAACGGAGATTTAACTTTAGGTTGCCTATAAACGCCGAAGCCTTTTAACAGTATGCTTCAAGTCAAATGATGACAATGAAAATGTATCAGCAAGAACACACGTAGTACAGGCCAGTAGCAGGTTTCATGCTTATGCTAAGCATGTAGCCTCTACCTTTATCCACCCCATACAGCTGGACATTTACTGAAGCAGTTCAGCTTAAGTATCTTGGTGGGACTTGGCAACACTTTGGCCACAAGCCTGACGCATTAACCAACTGCTGCCTCGTTGTCTGGTCTGACCACCGCTTTGGTCCTAAGACAGTTGCCAGTAACTCCTTTGCTTTCTGATTTCTGAATTTACTGTTGTTAACCTTGCAAAAAAACTATTAACTGGGAATGTTGTCAAAATTGGAAAATAGCATGGCACTGTTTGCTCTTTTTTCTCAGTGTATCATGCCATTTACCTGGAGGACCTGACGGCCATGGAGCTCACAGAGAAGATAGCTCAGCTCTTCAGCATCTCGCCGCAGCAGATCAGCCAGATCTTCAAACAAGGCCCCACTGGCATCCATGTCCTTGTCAGCGATGAGGTGAAACCCCACACCCGAAACCCCAAGCCATTCCCCACAGAATATACTCTGGTCTGGTCTTTACCATCCATGTGCCACAACTCCTTACAGTAAAAATGAACTCTTCCTTCACAGATGATACAGAACTTCCAGGACGAGACGTGTTTTGTCTTGGACACAATGAAAGGTAAAGATCAGTGGGTGTGCCGTGTGGGTGAAAACCTGTAACTGTAGCATCCAGAATCTCAGGATTGATAATAATTTATATCTGTAATGTTGTGGTGGAGGAAGAAGTTGTGTTAACTTCGTTAAGTGGAGTCTTTTCTTTTCTGGCAGCTGAAACTAATGACGGCTATCACATCATCTTGAAGTGAAGAGTCTTCAGCGGTCGGAGCAGGAAGGAGGAAGTGGAGAGCATTGGATTATTCTGATCCCTTTATTCTTCAGCAATGCCCCCTGCTCCTACCTTACTCCACCTGAATCACCAAGCACCATCAAACTCTGACCTTCCGGTTCCATGATGGAGGTGCTTCTGTTGCCTTGCTCTAATGCACCCGGAACCCTTAAGAGGATGCCATCATTTGGATCCTGGGATGTATGAATTCCACCTTTTTAATGGTTTCATTTTTACCCTATTGTCTTATTCTGGGTAGTTAACATTAGTACTACCTATCCAGCTCCCTGCCCTACAGTTCTACCGCTCTGTATTTTTTTGGTCTGCTGCATTCTCAAACTCTATCAATAGTCCATCTCATCTTGAACGACCCACCCATCACCTGAGCAACAGACGTTCCAAAAGCAAACCGAAGCGGTTTTGCTTTTTATAAACCTCCTGACAGTCACCGTTGGGTACTGCAAGTAGTCAACCGCGCACTGGAGGGTTTTCCGCCCCCTTGAGCACGGCGGGCAGATTGGCCCATCTCTCGGTGCTTTTTGTCAGGTTGGAAGGTGGCAGCAGGTCTCGCCGTGCGTTGATGCTTTCTGCAAAGTGGGGATCTCTGAGCACATGCAGGAAGCCTCGTCAGAGGGCAGATCATGTTGGTCTCAATAACAATGGAAGAAGTTCCAGCAGGACGTTCTGCTTCTTGTTAGTCTTTTTATTTTTAAATATTGGTTGTTTTTTTTTGCTCGAGAACTGGTGCTGTTCTGTGGGGGGATAAATCCGCAGATGACAGGAGTAGAAATGGAAACGAGGCAAATATCTGTGGGCATAAACTTTATTGCTTCTGCCATGGTTAGTTAGTGATTCATTACTGTTCTTAAGCATTATTGGTCTATTTGGATTTCTGCATAGATGCCAGCCACATTTCGGCTGAGGCACTTCTTTTCCTCTATTCTCTCTTCTGGACCATCTTGGGATGCTGAGCCTACACCTCCCATACGTCAAAAGAATGAAAACGATGCTAAAATCTAGATGGTTTGGTGATTCTCGTTTTCAGGGGAGGACCCAGAAAAATTGTGTGTGTGTGTGTGTGTCAGGTTATTGCGTTGCACTAGTCCGATTTATCTGCAGTGTTTTCTTTACGGTTTGTGTGTTGAGAGCACAAACTAGATGTGAGACAGGTCCCAGAACACACCCCTATATGCGAGTGAGTACAGCTCTTATCCCCACTGTCCACATTGCTTGTGACAATTAGAAATGGTGGGGGGAGATTGGGGGGCTGATTTACCTTAAAAACCTGCTAAATTTTATTTGAATCAAAACCTTTCTTTGGATAGTTTTGACTGGCTTCACTTTCAAATCCTTGGTCTGAAATATGTTTTACAATAATTTGTAGACTTTCACTGGATCTGTATTTACTGTTAGTAAGGATTTTAAGATTTTATTAAGTTTTTTTTAAACTTTAGATATTGCCAAATCCAAAGGCTAATGCATACTGCAGTTGTTGGTATTCTACACTGTCACTGCATAAGCAAGGCTAACGTTTGTCATAATCAGTTATGTTAGATGCATAGAAAGGGGAAAAAATTAAATGGTGTCAGTCTTTACCCTGGCAGTGTGATCAGTGATTAAACCCCTTGTTCACAACCTTGCTTCATTCTGTGCATTTGAAATGTGTTTAAATGTCAAATTTTTTTTGTATTTCATTAGATGTTTTACACTGTTGTTTATCTAATATAAATTTATAATTTGTATACTTTTTAAAATGCAGTGTTCCAAAAATGCTTAACGTGTAATTTACACTAGAATACTTTCTTTTTCCCCCCCAAAATCCGCCTTTGTTTCTTTTCTTTTCACCGATGGGAGTTTAGGTATGACCCTGTCCTCAATTTCCATGGTAGCAAAACTACCATAGTAACCACGGGCAGCAATGTCTTAATGTCTCAATTGCTACTTTTAAATCTGCTTTCTCTTAAAACAGACATTTTAGGGTTTTTTTAGGTGTCATGTTTCATTTGTATTTATAGCATAACTATTGGTGGAAGTCTGTACCCAAAAGCAGTTACTGTTAATGCTTTTAGCTTAAGTTTTTTGGGTTTATTGACTTGTATTTATATAGATGGATGTAAATTATTTAAGATTAAATAGGATTTAAAAATCAGATTTTGCTAAAGATAATGCACAGGAACAGCTCGTGGTTTCTTGGGAAGTCGTATGGTTTGGAAATGTGGGGCTGGGTAAGAGTTCTGGGAAATGTAGTTGATGGGTATATACACCTTCTGTCAAAGCCGCTATTGGGTAACTATTCCTTTCCCTTCTCATTCGCTCAGTTCAGCGTTAACTTCCCGTTCAGTCACGTCGTTAAATGTCTCCTGAACCTTGCTTGACCTGCTAAGTGGTATTTTTCGTCTCAATTTAAATGTATGTCTGCAGCTACTACCCATCTTACCAACACTGAAAACCGTTATTTTCTTTTTACCTTATGTCCGCGCCCACAAAGTATGCTATCACAAAATCTTTGTTGTGACTGAAAAAATTTTTATTATCTCCAAGATAAATATTTTCTCTATAAATACTTCTCGGCTATCGTTACAGGAATTATTACTACAATCCACACTATGCATATAATTCAATCCGGTCCAGTCGAAGGATTTCATAATAACCCAAATTATGAATCTCTTTGTTACAGTAGAAGACATTGACTACATTTCCCGGCTTACTCGGTGCACTGTGCGCTTATGATGTCACAACGAGTATATATGGCCACTATGTAGCATTCCAAACCCTATTGTTACATTGTAACAAATCCTGGGAGCTGAAGGAGAGGGAAGGACTAGGATCCGCCTGAAATCGAGAAACCTTTTACCTTGTAATGGGTGGAATTACAAAAAGGGGCAAATAAGAAGTGTCGATAAATTCGGAAACTCCATACAGCATGTAACAAGATTAACTCCGCCCTGATGACAAAATCGAGACAACGAACAGGGTGTTGCGGATTGTACTATATATGATAGTATCTTAAAGGATATTCGAAAAAGAAGAGAAAAATAAGCCCCATGCAATGTTATTTTTCAATCAAATGAATATAAAATAAAATATTCAAACTGTCCTTCTCTCTCTGCTCGCCCCGGGTTGTCCGGTTTAGCCAAACATTTTCGCTGCCGTGACGCAAAATTGCACATACTACCGCTGCTGTAAAAATGCCTTTTCTTGTCTAGTTTGTTGTGTTTTAATGTGCAATATATTGATAGTGCTGTGGTCGGCGAGTACACAAGTAAAAAATTATCCCATTTTTACAAAGGTGCACAGTTTCCATTTTGCATCCTAATTGATGCGATAAAGAGCCTTATTCGCTGTGCCGGTAGTGGGACGAAAAAAAAAAAAACGGAGGCAGGAACAGAACGAAAAAAAGTGTAGCATTTATTTATTTTTTACTCAGAGGAGCAAGCAACGTCTTTCCAGCGAAACGGGTCTTCATTCCAAACCAGGTAAGAAGGAACGGATATTACTGAGCTGATACGTGGTCGATATTAGCTGAGGGAGCAGGGTTGAAAACGCGTAGAAGAGAGCCGGGGCGTATGGGGCTGGTTTTCGCTCGGCTAGTCCGACGCTGTACTAGACGAGACTGTCAGTCAAGTAAGGTTAGTTGGCGCTATGTCATTAGTCCTTAAAGCGCTGCCTTGGTTTCTCTAAACTGTTTAGAATAGTTTACATTATGTGTCTGTTTAACCACCCAGGCTAAGTAGCCTACGTTTTGTTTTCTCGCATAGTGACTAATTTAGTTATACATCAATAACCGTAATAATGTGACACAGAAGGTGGTGGCTTGGAACGTAATGTATATTGTTTTGTTTAGCAATTAGGTTTAAAACGGAAAAGCTCAAATCTCAAACATGCAGAGCTTTTTTATTCTTCATCGTATTTATTACATCCAAACTAACCCGTTGTAGAATTACCGTAGTATCATTAGAATTCTGAGAAAAAATAATAGAATTCTGAGAATCATTAGAATAAACCCCTGAAATAGGCTTTTAGATTTTTGTAAGTTCAAACTTTTTATCGTTATGTACTTATTTTACAGGTTTTATTATTTCTGGTTTACAATAGATTATAATTGAGATCATTTCAAAGCTTGCTCACACAGTCAACACAGAATATTCACATAATAATTTTTGCTTGATTATTTTTGCAAGAATCCTTGTTGTGTATTAAGTTTAAATTCTTCCGGTTTAACCCTGTTGGCTAAAGAACCAATTTCAGTAGGCCTCTCACAACCTAAAATACTGTACCTCTCAAAGCTTGTGACTTCTGGTTCATTGGTATCCATCCATGTGTGGCCACCTTGTCTTAAATGTGCCGGTCCATTTTATTGGTCTGGACTGTCTTGAAAATGAGTGACTCCGGTCCGCAGGTTTTTTGGTTTTAGTAAACAGTCGATTGGCAACTGATGTTCAACTTTTTCAAATAATGACTTCAATTATGCGGGTAGGCGAGGTAGAATGAATAAGTCAACTTGTTTCTGCTGATTTAATGGCAATGAATACCTCTTCTGTTATAGGTTACAGACAGCCCCATAAAGGTTTAATGTTATTGAGGTCTGGTAATGGGAGGGCCTAGGAAATTGGGTTATTTTATCCTTGTGTCCCTCAAATAACATGCACCCTGTGGACTGGAGCAAACACTACTGTCAGCAGGAAACAAAGGATGCATTAATGGCTCCAAACGGTAATGCTCTGATCTTACTTCTAATGGAACAAAACTGGGCTCTCGCACCATAATAAAACCATCTGAACCTTTTTATGTTGGCATCAGGCGCCCATGGCATTCCATAGGCTCTCCTGTTGCATGCACACATCTGTTTGAGCAGAGCATCGCGGAGGGCGACTGCTCAGACCAGGTCACGCCCCATCACCAGTCACAGGTCCACATCCACCACTGGCCATGCAAACCAGTGTGTTATGGGTATTTTTGCTCACAGCAACCCTGTCTGTGCTCTGGCCCGCTGAAGCGCACAGGCCAAACTACAATGACACCCTGGTTCCTAGTCACTCAGGTCACCTCTGCAGTCATTCTGGCTTTTTATGTAGATCAGCGGCTTGCTTCTGTATGAAAGTGATCAAAGGGCTGCTGGGAAGAAATTTGCATAGTATTTGACATGGGCCAGGTATATGCGATAGCCATCTGTGATAGCCTCATACTTTACGTAAGTGGCGTACGGCCCTGATCTTTCCATTTACTTTGTCCACTATGTTTAGTCATCGTAAGTAATCCTTCAATGTCCTCTCTTTGATTTTTATTTCAACCTAGGAAACAAAATGCTGTCCTTAGCCTAGTTTCAAGTGTGCAATGAGCTGGGAAATTTCCATTAGTGATCTTACTATCTCAGATGAGCACTGAAGCTCTCAGGTCTGTTTGTCATCGAACCCTTAAGCTTTTCTTTGGTGTCCTGTTTGTCCAAAGTTTTTCTTTTTGTAATAAATAAAAGGTGGAAATGCTCAGTAAAGCAAAAATTACGCATTTTTGGAAAAAATACCTTTTGATGACTTTTTAATTTCATAATAATTAATCCATTATGAGTGTTTACACTTGATGTTACAAGCATTGAAAAAAGTTTGTCAATATTCAAATACAAATTTTTAAATTGAAAAAAATTAGATTTTAGATACGTTAGAACATTGTAGCTATGTACGTTACTCGTAAAATAAGCAGTATTAGTAACAATTTATTTTCTTGTTTTACTAAAAATGATTATTCACTAATGATTGCATATGAGGTGCGTCAAATGCTAGATGTGAACAACGTTGATAGCGACAGTGAAAATGAATCAATAATATTTTATTTACAAAATTCTTACAACTGAATTGTCATAAAGCACTGGAGGAAGGGAATTAAACAACTCTTGTTTTTTGACCCAGATGCAATTGAAAGATATAAATGAAAATATCTAGATATAAATGAAAAAATTAAGTTGTGAGGGAATAGTCAGCACATGTAAACCAAAGGCAGGGTGACGTTGCGACATTATGTAGCCTGAGCAGGAGTCATTGCTATTGCTATTGCTACAGAGAAGGGATAGACACTCTATTAAGACGACCTGAGGCTGCCCTGTCCCCTAAGACCAAGAGCAAGACCAGACCAACAATCTGCTGATAGTGAAGCGACAGCAAGAAATGCTTTTAGCACCTGAAAGATCCTATGATCATATGCCACCCTCCATCTTAGCAACCGAGATTTCCAATGGAAAAACTAAATCGATGTACTTCCTAAAGCTTGATTTAGTACTGAAATTTAGTCTGATTTTCCGGACATAATCCAGCAGACATTCCACAGTTGAGGGTCTCTGTATGAGAAAGCTCCATCACCAGATTTGGTTGTTGCTACTCTTGGGTCAGCCAGCTTCTTATGAGGAAAGTAATCTCAGGGGATTTTAGCGTGCTGAGAGGTCTTTTAAATATGAAGGGCCAAGACTATTTAATGAAATGCAATTGCTCCAAGTCAGCCAGGTGCTTTATAGGTAGCCAGGGAAGTGATGCTAAGACTTGAGTGGCGTTGACTCATTTGAAAACATTAGTCCAGGCCTATTAAAAAAAGGCCTGAAATATATATTAGTTATATGTTAGTTACAGCAAGCATTAATAATATGGTTTGAAAAAGAGTGCAACGAGATGGGTTACCGTACGAGTACCCTGCCACAGCTTAAAAAAATTCCTGAATGGACTTGGTTATGACAATCACA
>JAOVYW010000084.1:6950797-6962728 GCA_025775045.1 Hiodon tergisus | reverse complement strand
GGATAAATAAAGAAAGGGAGTCTGTATAGATATGGATAAATAAATAAAGGGAGTCTGTATAGATATGGATAAATAAATAAAATGGTATATTGAGAGAAAGCCTTGGATTGAAGTTGAGTTGAAGTGGATTTAAATCAAGTATTTTTATTTTATGTGCTTTAATTGGAATCATAACGCATTTGGCGAGTACATTAAGACGCTGGACATGTGACCAAACGTTTGCAGGTTCAAGACCTGGGTAGATTTAAAAATTGCACTACATGTAAGTTTCCTGATACAGGTGTTAGGTACGTGAATAACTAATCATTTTTTGTATTACATTGTTTGAGTTTAATCAATCCTATTTAATAAAAAAATGTACTAATGGTCATAGTTGTCTAGTTGACGGTAAATGTTGCGAACCCTAAAACTAATGATTATGTCAGTGGTTTAACGTTGTAAATATAAAAATAATATTAATGACCAGGGGTGCAAAATTTAGGGGAAAATTTACTTTCTTTTCTTTGTCCTAAATGGACTTCTGATGCTAATAAAATCCTCTGTTGTGTTTTTTGGTTCAGAAAAGAGTGCTGACTTAACTATGTTCACCCCCCAGAAACACAAAAACATTCTTATTCACTCATTGATGCATGGGTCTAGTTTACTATAGCTAATGCTTGGTGCTAGCTAGCTTGCTAAAATACAAGAATGTTGTCTTGCAAAAATGTATGCTGTGAGGATTTAAAAAAATATATTAAGATCCATATTTAATTCAAATGTTAAGCTAATTGTCTTAACTATAGAAGAAATGTAATCCCCCTAATAGTATCAACAAAATTCATCTAATCATTTCTCACTGCCTAGTACAGTATAAGTAGGCAGAAAATGTATGTAAAATAAAATAATTTTGTTGCAGTATTACATGTTGCTCTACATAGACATCTTGAACAAATACTGAAATAACAAAAATCTTTTTAAAATTTGGTAAAATTCCTGAGCTGAAGTTTCCATGGAAAGTTTCCGGAAATTTCTTCCCCTTTGCAAACCTAATGAGCTTTCCTTTTACCTCGGCAGGAAATCCCAGCTGCTGGAGGGTGTGTACGCTATGGGCTTTAACAGACCCTCAAAGATCCAGGAGAACGCCTTGCCTATGATGCTTGCAGAACCGTGAGTGCGCGTGTGCAGAACCGAGCAGAACTGTGAGTGCGCGTGTGCAGAACTGTGAGTGCGCGCGTGCAGAACCATGAAGAACTGTGAGTGCGCGTGTGCAGAACTGTGAGTGCGCGTGTGCAGAACTGTGAGTGCGCGTGTGCAGAACTGTGAGTGTGCCGTTCTCTTTCAGTGAAAGCTTCTGTAGAGCTAAGTCGCAACCTAAGGTTGCTTGAAACACACACAAGGTATACCCAGAATAAAAGGCACGTCACACTAAAATAGGCAAATTCAGTTGGCGTCATTATAACAATGTTGGTCCTGTTGCTCTCCCTTCACTGTGTGTTTCGGTTTCCAGCCCCCAGAACCTGATTGCTCAGTCGCAGTCCGGCACAGGTAAAACGGCCGCCTTCGTGCTAGCAATGCTCAGCCACGTGGACCCGGCGCACAGGTGGCCCCAGGTGAGTGATGCTCCTTCCACGCTTGTCTTGGTCGCCCAACCCTTTCCACGTGCGCTCGGCATCTCTCTGCAAGCGATGACTTGTCCCAGCCTACATATTTAAAAAGTGATTTACAGAGAAGATGTACTTTGCAAGCTGAGCAGGATAAGAGTTCTGTCAGATTGATAACGTTCTGTAAGATATTTTCACTGAGTTAAAGAAAAAGGACAAAGACTCCCTTTGGCCCTGGAAGCTAAATCTATTTTCTGACCTTTTCTTTTTCTCAGTGTCTCTGTGTCTCCCCCACGTACGAGCTGGCCTTGCAGACAGGAAAAGTCATTGAACAGATGGGCAAGTTTTATTCTGAAGTAAAATTGGCATATGCCATCCGGGGCAACAAACGTAAGTGCTGAAGTACGCTTTTATCTGTTTGTCCATGTTGGCCTTAAACATCTTGTGGTATTACAACTTCAGTTGTAATCCAGGGTTTTGTTTTGTGCAGAAATATTAAAGTGTGCTGCCGTTCAACAGATTTTAATTAGACTTGTGTTTAGTGCTAAATCTGTGTTTTTAGTGGTGTGCTGTGCAGCCCGAGTGTTTCTGGTAAAACAGTGTTGAAGTCCTTTCAGGATGTTACACCTATAACGTCATCTAATCGCCACTAGAAAAACAGCATTAAAACCTAGCTGGGGATTTAGTTGTGTAGACACTGGTGAGGGATAAATAAATGCGCGCAACCAAACAAGCATAACCCGCCTCGGTCCCTCCCACTTCGTTCTCCAGAAGAGAAAAGGATGAAGATCCAGGAGCAGATCGTTATCGGGACCCCAGGCACAGTGCTGGACTGGTGCCACAAGCTCAAATTCATGGACCCCAAGAAGATCAAGGTGTTTGTGTTGGACGAGGCTGACGTCATGATCGCCACACAGGGCCACCAAGACCAGAGTATTCGCATTCAAAGGCGAGTACGCCGTGCTCAGATCCATAACTTTGTATATTTTAAAATTTCGATTCATAAATAATATTATAACTAAAGGTTATTGGCTTTTAAGTTTTTTTAAAATAATGTGAACATTTCAGATGTGGTGTATAATTGTATGTGTTCATTGTAAATTGTAATTTGTAGTTTTTTGAAAATAGAATATGTAAAGATGTGTGAGTAGGTAAGAAGAGTTTAGTGGTGTTTCAGTTGGTTCTGTGCCTTTGTTTATAACGCTTCTCTACTCCAGAATGTTGCCCAAGAACTGCCAGATGCTGCTGTTCTCAGCCACCTTTGAGGAGTCCGTCTGGAAGTTTGCCCAGAGAATCGTGCCCGACCCCAACATCATCAAGCTGAAGCGGGAGGAGGAGACCTTGGACACCATCAAGCAGTACTATGTGCTCTGCAACAACAAGGAGGAGAAGTTCCTGGCGCTCTGCAACATCTATGGAGCCATCACTATCGCCCAGGCCATGATTTTCTGCCATGTCCGTCCTTCCACCTGGTCTTTACTATATTACACCGTTACCATTTATTCTTCAGTGTGTTTAGTTCATTAATTTTAGTTAAATTTGCAATGATAAAGGAAATGGAGTCTGCAATATGAAGCTTTCTATTAATGCTACTCACTTTAAGCTGCGTAACGCGAACCCTGGAATCACCTGTTGTCTTTCAGACTCGGAAGACCGCCGGCTGGCTGGCTGGGGAGCTATCCAAGGAAGGCCACCAGGTGGCACTGCTCAGTGGTGAGATGATGGTGGAACAAAGAGCTGCAGTTATCGATCGCTTCAGAGAGGGCAAGGAGAAGGTTCTGGTCACCACCAACGTGTGCGCCAGAGGTAATAAGGCACTGCACATGCCAGATTACGCTTTTCATGCAGATCCCTTGGTGTTTAGGGTTCCCTACATGCCTGCGTTGTTTCCCTACAAATAACTAGGAGACGAAAATGTGCTCTTCCTGCCCCAACCCTTTAATTAATGAAGAAAACACGCCTCTGTAACTCAGTACTTTATAACTGTTCCAGATCATGGCCACGTTTTAATCCTTTATAAAGAGGCTGCATAGAGACAATGGACATTTTGGAGTAGAAATTGTTGCCAAGCTTGTCTTGTTTACTTTTTTCCAGGAATCGACGTGGAGCAGGTGTCTGTAGTTATTAACTTTGACCTCCCTGTTGACAAAGACGGCAATCCTGACAACGAGACCTACCTGCATCGGATTGGCCGAACTGGGCGTTTCGGCAAAAGGGGGTTGGCAGTCAACATGGTAGACAGCAAGTACAGTATGAACATCCTCAATCGGATTCAAGAACATTTCAGTGAGTCCTTTTGATTCAGTCTGTCTTTTTAAATGGATGTGTATAGCCAAATAAAAGCATGCAGTGGCCATTCTGCTAGTTGTAAGTTTTGAGTTGGTGAATTTCATAGTTTGTAATAAGTATTTCAATAAAAATCAATCGAACACCAATTCCCCTTTCCTCCACAGACAAGAAAATAGAGCGACTGGACACAGACGATCTGGATGAAATTGAGAAAATTGCCAACTGAGGAGGCTAGCCTGAACTCCATTATTCCACCTGTGGGACTAAATTTCTTCGGACTTTGGACTAAAGTTACCTCATAGTACGATCATAGTGTAATTTGACATATTTTTCAATATTTTCACAGCAAAGTAATTTAAATTGAGAAAATAACTGGAAAGTGGATGGTATAATTAACCAGAACAATGTGTTTAGGATTTGGGGAAAATAAATTTAATAATCTTAAACTAAAACAAGGTATTTAAGAATGACAAGATATTTCATTGTTATATATTTGGCCGGATCTGTATTTAAGTTACAACACATTTGCCCCGAAACAAGACGCCCTTGTGAAACGAGCAGTAACAATTCAAAGATATACCCAAATTCCAGATGGTCAAAGGGTAAACCGCTTTGCTTTTGAGTGTTTTTGTTCTCTTATAGCCAATTACTATTTGCTCCATTGATGTGCTGATTTTCAGGTCAGTTGATTCAGATGTTTGTGCAAGCCCATAATGCACCACTCGTGCTGAATTCAGATCAGTTGATTCAGATGTCACTCAGTTAATACAAATGCACCAGGAACAAAAACTAATGCATACTGAGCCAAACCCCAGAGACAAATGCTCAGTCTGAAGACAAAGATCTTTTTCCATTATAAAAAAAAAAACCAAGGCTTTAAGGCTATGCATTTAATTTTTTTCCAAAATAGCTCTGAGATGGCCTAGAACCTTTTCTGTACAATAGTGTCCGACAAACCTTCATGCAGAATCCATGTAGCTGTCCTGGCTTTGAGAGATGCAGAGCACCGTCCTGTTCTGAATACCGCTTTGAGCTAATGTCCGAGTCAGGTCTGAGAAGCTGGTCCGAGGAACGTCCATGGTCTCGATGATGCCGTGCTCGTACTTGGTGCCGTACCACTCTTCTGCTGCCGCCAGGACCGTCTGTAGGGTGTCTGTGGGTTGGAAATGCTGCTGAAATCGCCTCCCGCTCGGAGATCGGATTGCCAGGAGCAAGCCGTGGTGTTGTCTGGCAGACGGTGGCTCAGAAACGGTGGTGCACTGCACCTCCGTCGTGCTGTCCATCTCTGGGTGGCTGTGGGACGCAGCCTTCGCCTGGACGGAGGAGAGATGCTTCTCGCACAAGCTGCGTCGAGCATGCACAATGAGGTTGTCAGACAGGCTCAACCTGGAGCCCTTCTCCTCCATGCCTCGGAAGGGAGCGTCTCTGCTCTGCTTTCTCTCTATAGAGGGGAGCACCCTGTACCTGTTAAGTGTCAAGGCAGGCTTTGTGGGCATCTTCTTCAGCAGCTCGGTGACCTCGTCGACGCTTTTCACACTTCTCTGCCTCTGGAGCGAGTGGGAGTGAATAGGGTTATCTCCCCTCTCTTGTGCTACCACTGAAGGAGGCTGGGGACTGGCAGAGACGTGCTGGTTGGGAACGCCCTCCATGCTTTGGAGGTGATTCACGGTAGGTCTGCTGCGTCCCTTAGAGGATTTTGGCCTCGTCACGTGCATGCTTGAACAATGTACCTCTCAACAGAAATGTTGTTGTTTCAGCGGGGCCTGTGAGAGAAAGCCTTTCTGTGTGCCAGCATCTTATATCATTCCTCAAGATCTACAGAAGGGGAGAGATGGAAGTAATCACTAACTACAGAATGATTGTCATAAAAAGTCAGCTTAGACCAAAAAGTAGACAACTATGTAGTATCTCATACATATCACAGCAATCCTTTTTAATTTAATTGCACTGTGTAGCTAAATTAACACAGAGTAGATGATTTTACTTGAAAACATGCTGCTAAAAATCAAATTTATTTTTACGCTTTTCACAGGTTTCCATGTCACAGAGACGCTTTACATAAAGAAAAATACGATATGTCCCAGGCCCGACCCCCCAAAAGCATGCCAGTGGCAAGGAAAAACTCCCTAGGCTGGCAGGAAGAAACCTTGAGAGGAGCCCGTTCTCCACTGACACTAGGAGCTGAATTAAAGAATTTAATGTCCAAAAATTGAGAACTAGTCAGTAGTAAGGAACAGCTGGACCCCTAATAAGTCCTCTGTCAGATAATGTTTAGTAAAACGTTGAATTTGGGTTTAGTGGATAAAACATCATTTAACTTTTTAAGGGTTCTTGTTACTAATTTCCCCACTAATAACCAATTCAAATGCACCATAAAAATCTACACACTTTGTCTTAAATAATCTCCTTTATTGATTTGTCCTCATTTGGTGCAGTGGGCACAGATAATGAGTCGGTCTAATACGTAGCCAAAAACGGTAATTATGCGCTGAAACTCTTTCAACCAACGTATACTTTGATTAATTTAGTTCAGTTCCGGAGTATACCAAAAGATGTCCTATATCAACGTGTGGATACAAATGTCTCACTAGAATGTCTAATGAAAAGCATTACTCATAAATGTACTAGAGCCATTTACAATTTCAGGTATAAAACATTCCAAGTAGATGAATGTTTTTTGTAAACGAAACGAAATAACGGCTTCGTTTGCTCGGGGAAATTGTGGTTTACGGAGCGCAAAAGTCGCAGTTTGCTTGATAGGTTTTTAAGGCATACAAGTTTGCATAAAACCCAAGATGACACATTCCACAGTAGTACATTTGAAATCTATCAAATTAATAGATCTTATTTCGACGAAGTCGTTGCTAGGGTCGTTAAGTTTGAAATGGTAGATTTGGTTTCGATGGTTTAGAAATGGCTGAGTTTTCTGTCGACGTTATTGGCCTAATTGTATAACGGACCGAATGTCCTGCAAACATATGAACAGTTTAATTTGCCATACCTCGTAGGTCCGAAGGCAATCCACACACATCCAAACCATGTAAATTCGTTCTGCAGTTTTAGGAGTCGTCGAATTTCAGCGTCACTTAAGTTACCAACACAGCCACGTTCCCATGACAACGCCATTTGTGCGTCAGCGCTAGAAGTCTCGAAGATTCAGTGAGGTTTAAACGAGCATTTGGATTGTGGACGTTTTTCGTAATTATATGCATATACACATACAAACAAACACACACACTTCCAATTAGTGAAACAAAACACTTTCCGATTAAAGTTGCAGACCAATTGGCAAATACCGAATTTACATCGGTTTAAGCTGCTGGACAGCCTTTATGTAGCTGAAAGCAATTATAAACGCCACGTGGTTAGTAAGCAATATTCGTCCATGAGCAGGCTGTAATGGGGGGCACTTGTTTTTTAAAATAAAATTTAATGAAAACTGCTTAAATAAATACTCTGCTTTGTAAATTAGCATTATTTTCCTTCTATAGGCAGAACATTTTTTTAAAATACCTTTCACTAACTACAATAAAAATAATTAGGACATGTTGCACCACTGAAAAAAAGTACATTTGTTGGCATCTTCAGCAAGTACCTGATTATCAGTACAGAGAATCCCATGTTACAAAATGAATAGAAGAAAAACGTTAGTTAGGTACTGTATTGATTTTATACACAGAAAATCTCACCTTGTCTCATAGTTTTTCTTTTCCATTAGATTTTTACATTTATGATATTAAAAAAAAACAATTTTCATTTATTGCAGATTTTTATATAAAGTTTAAAAATAATCATCATGAATATTTAACACCAAACTATGCAAATTCACAAAATTCAACTTTGTTCAAGTAAATCAAACCTTGTTGGGATTTAACCCTTGATTTTACGAGTAGTGTAACAGAATAAAATAAATTAATGATCTAGACCATTGTTTTTCAAAGTGGGAGTCGTGGGAGGTTAAAAAATGGGAATGAAACTTTGCCTTGTCATCTCAGCAAAAGCAAGTACCTTACCCAGCACCAAAGTTTACAATACACCTTACATGTGAAGTTTATTTAGTGTGCTATTAGATGGCAATAACATCTTATACAATTACGCTAGTTTGCGTCATTATTAAAAGACATGTGCTGCACTTTTTCCCCACC
The DNA here is from genome assembly GCA_025775045.1 of Hiodon tergisus. Taxonomy (NCBI): domain Eukaryota; kingdom Metazoa; phylum Chordata; class Actinopteri; order Hiodontiformes; family Hiodontidae; genus Hiodon; species Hiodon tergisus. Next base: position 6,954,714 of record JAOVYW010000084.1, on the reverse strand, counting down.
CATTCATGCTGAATTATCAATGGACAGATCATCATATAAATGGTAAAATGACAAGTGCAACACAGTTAAATAAAATAGCAGCTTTTACCACAACAAGCAGCCAACAACTAAGCCTTGCTGGTCCCCACCACACTAAGGCAACTCCAGGAGGTTGTGCGTGGAATAAAGGTCTTCTGTCACTTGGTACACCTCTGAGATGAGAGGCAGGGCATCCCCAAGCATGGAGACCACGTTCTCCGGGGGGCCCACATTCATCACCTTAAAGAACGTGGCGCGCCCCGGGAGGGCGCAGAAAGCCATATTGGCAGCCTTGCGGATGATCCAGGCGTGGTGCTGGGCCAGTGACTCGTTGTAAGCGTCCGCGCACATGACAGAGGTCTTGCTGTCCTCCACGCTGGTGCGCAAGCGCTCGAGGAACAGCTCCAGCCACCTCAGGGCCCGATGAAGTCTCAAAAGGGTGCGGCAGCCGGATTCTGGGAAGTTGCCCCTTTTGGTGAGGTCCACCAGCCCGTTGTCAAGCTCGTACTTTACCATGGACTGGATGGTAGTATACTGTGACCCGTTCTCTCCGTTGCAGTGGTTGACCATAATTTGGATCTTGTTGGTTGCATCTTTGGAGATGAAGGAAAAAACACTCCCTAGGCTGTTCATGAACCTAATGGGATTGATTAAAAAATAATGTTCCTCTTAAAGCGGATACTTTCGAGAATGGTGTCTGGCGTCTAAGTGCACAATGCAATATCCTATAACAAATCAAACGGTTCATTGACATCATTTGAAAATAACGATATCCAAAATATGTGCTATGAACCTGCATAGATAAGTATACCATTTGTAACTTTGGATAAAGACGTCTAAGCAAATACATTATTCAGAAGAATTTACACGGCCCCACTATATTATAGCTGGCTAGCTAGACAATTGACATTGAAATCACGACTTACCTGACAAGACCTCGCCATCCAGCCACATACTGGTCGATGATAACCTCTTTGTTTTCTGTTAGACATGCCTTAAAGGTATCGAGAACTTCCCTTAAACTGAATTTATGTTCCTCCGCTAAATTTGCCATGCTCACCGGAAAAAGGAACGGCCGATCTGTACAAATTTCAATTAACCAAGCTGGAAATTACCTATTTATTTTAGTAATGGCAAAGGTTTGATTTTCAAATATTCAGCGAACACAGAACCGCAACTAAACGTAAGATTTAATGAAATCAATGAAGGAGTGAGTTAATTTTCACGATTTCCGTCTCCAATTCTACCTTGAAGTAGTTTGTTATGCTTTCTCAACCAATCAGACATGGCTCTATCCCTCCCAGACGGCAGTAATTCGCTTGTATTTCAGGTTTTGGTCTGATTATTCCCCAATAAATACTGCTGAACGTTTCACATGACTGTCAACCAATCAGGGTTGGTTGAGAAGTTGCGCACACAAGATGGCAGCGCTGGTACTTTAATACGGGGCGAATTTAGAGTCTATTTGAAGTGATAATAAACATAGTGTTATTGCGTAATTGTCTTATTTAATTGAAAACGCTGTTGCCAGTCGCAGTTAGATTTCTAAACGGCGCTATGCACGTAAAGAAGTTAATTTCAAATAATTAAATTTTTAACAACCCATCCAAGAGAAAACAGGCCAGCGTTCCCACTATGCCCGAAATTAAAGTAACACCATTAGGTAAGAAAGCATTGCGGTAAATATTATGTAAAGATGTTCTATTCAGACCACTAGCACTTTGACTTAAAATACAGAAAGTTTTGTTAACAGCAGCCGTATTGATTATCTTTTTAAAATCCCAAATCTTGAAACTTTTCTGCATTATTTAACTCCCAATGTTCAAATGAAGAAAATGTAAATGTAACATACGAGTCAGAAGCTTGTTGAGAAATGTTAAACGGTGGTTTCCGTCTGCTTTCGTAGGGGTAATGGTCAAGTCCATGTAATTGTTTTTCGATGAGCCTAATCATCAAACAATTATATGTACTTGCCACTGAAGCGATCCATCTTTCTTTTTTTAATAAATACAGGCGCTGGTCAAGATGTTGGTAGGAGCTGCATTCTGGTGTCAATAGGTGGCAAAAATATCATGCTGGATTGTGGGATGCACATGGGATACAACGATGACGTGTGTGAAGAGTTTTCGTTTATTTTCTCAGTAATTTATTTGAAAATAAATGCAATTCCTTACGCTAAGTACAGAAGGTGTTTAAAAAATTAATGTGTTTAGGTCGCTGTCTTTATTTCATCCAGAGACGTTTCCCAGATTTTTCGTACATCACTCAAAATGGACGTCTAACAGAGTTCTTGGACTGTGTTATCATAAGGTTTGTAATTTTGCTTTTGAGTGCTTTCATTTCCGTTTCTGAAATAATACAACTTAAGGTACAAACTGTATTTGTAAGGGGTTTAATAATGTTTGGCTGTTTGCAAACTCACTTATCCTGATTGCCTTAATCCAGGGGTGTCCACACTTTTTTGCGTGATGATCTACTTTTGAATGACTCAAAAAAGTTTCATTAAAAAAAATGCTTGTTGGGACTACTGTATTACATTTATCACTACATGGAATTCATCTAATAATTAAAAAAAAAGTTGGATGTTTAACACTAAACTCAAAACACCTACAGCACAATATATTACAGTAGCCAGGGAATTTACCTTATTCTGATTACTTGCACTGAATAGAATTGGACAATTTTGGATAATACGGACAGTAAAATTGCAGTAAAATTGTTTTCATAGTTTTTATGAAGTGTCTGAGAATGTCTCTCCACGTTTCCTTACTTTGGAATAGCTAACGTTGTTTGGCAGATCAGACAGATGCATTTAGAAAAAGACATGGTGATAAAAAGTCTTCCTCAAGTTTTTGGCATTTTGCTTGGTACCGCACTCATTTTCAGATGGTTGGAATTTATTTTAGATTCATGGTTTGCGTATGAAGATCATCTGTGTAAGATACCAAATACTGCTAGCTTCGCAGTTTCTCGCTCTGTTCTCAGAAGTCCTTGGAAGGCACTGAGTAGGCTACCTAGTTAGTTGTTATGGCAACTGAATAAACAAATATCTCGCCTGGTCAAAATTTGCTCGTCAAGTGCAAGTCAGCTTCCTCCAAATAAGCACGAAACGGACGTCTCTGAAGTGCAAGTAAGCTAAAAGGAGAATGAAGGACTGTTATATTTATTTTTATTCAAATTTAATGAGAGCGTATAAATGATGTGCGATCTACCAATGTTGCCTTTGGAATCAACCTATTGGGCACCCCTGCCTTAATCTATAGTTTTGAATCTTTTCATTGGATTCAAATGGTTATTTACTGAATCTGTATAGTTTATGTAAGTACTCAGAGATATAACTACCTTAAATTGTATACCCCAAAAAGATACCTGAATATTAAGGTGACCAACGCACTTTCCTCAATCTCAGCCATTTCCACCTGGACCACTGTGGCGCATTACCCTATATGAGTGAAATGGTGGGTTATGACGGTCCCATCTACATGACTCATCCCACCAAAGCCATCTGCCCCATCCTATTGGAGGATTTCAGAAAGATCACAGTGGACAAGAAAGGAGAGACTAATTTCTTCACCTCACAGATGATCAAAGACTGCATGAAGAAGGTGGTGCCACTGAACCTCCATCAGACAGTTCAGGTGCTGCAGTCGACAGTCGCCGTCACGTTTCGCCCTTCTGTCACTCAAACCAATCAAATTGTGAGGTTACTGATAATTGAGAACACCGTGGCATTATGTGGGACACCTAACTAGCTTTTTACCAATGTAAACATCTGAGGACGCTAGCTAGCATTTTAACAGTGAAAACGCCTGAGGACGCTAGCTAGCTTTTTACCAATGTAAACATCTGAGGACGCTAGCTAGCATTTTAACAGTGAAAACGCCTGAGGACGCTAGCTA
>JAOVYW010000084.1:6928870-6940470 GCA_025775045.1 Hiodon tergisus | reverse complement strand
ATGAGTTCACTGTACTCAAATGGCCTCCACAGTCACCAGATCTCAATCCAATAGAGCACCTTTGGGATGTGGTGGAAAGGGATATTGAAATCATGGAGGTGAGCCGACAAATCTGCAGCAGCTGCATGATGCTATCATGTCATTATGGACCAAAATCTCTGAGGAATGTTTCCAGCACCTTGTTGAATCTATGCCGCAAAAGGAGGTCCAACCTGGTACTAACAAGGTGTAGCTAATAAAGTGGCCGGTGAGTGTATATTCCCCTGAGAAAGACAAAACTCACTTTTTCTTTGTTAAACAATCAGGTTTGAGGTTCAAAAACATATTGGATTGACTGAGATCATGGAGTTTGTTTAACAATAAAATTAATCCTGAGGAATACAATTTGTCTAATAATTGTGCACACAGTGTAGTATATAGGTAAACAAATATCATATAATTAGATTTATGGGTGAGTTGTGGGTTGCTTGTCATTGCATGGAGTGGTATTATATGTGTGGGTTACGTGTCATTGCATGGAGTGGCATTATATTTATGGGTAATGTGTAGGTTACTTTTCATTGCATGGAGTGGTATTAGATGAGTTTTTTAAAATCTGACTGGGAGCAAGGGCAGGTTCTTCAGAAGAGCAGAGTAACTTCCTGATAGCACTAAGCTCTGATGCCACTAAAAGGTCGCTGCCATGCTTCTCACTACTAAGTCATAGCGCCACAGAGCCTGAAGAAACAGGAGTACTGAACAGGTTCTGGCCATGTAGGTATCGCAGATGATAATGATGACATGTGGACTGTGTGGCTCTCTTTCCGTGCGTAGCAGCAAAGTTACACAACTGTGGGTCTCTGACTGAGAGACTCTGTCTCTGTTCTGCTTATGACAGGATGACCTTACAGTGGTGGTAGAGGACCTCCGGTTGTGCTCTGTCAAACCCTGTGAGGACATCGAGAGGCGTTTCTGCTTCGAGGTGGTCTCCCCAACAAAGTAAGAGGAATGAATGCCTTGCGGTATAATAGTTTTCAAAAGTATTGACTGTTCCTGCCCTGTACTTACAGCAATGTGATGCAGATTGTTTATAAGGATTTTATGGGACGCTGGTGGTCTAATTTGAGAAACATACTCAACAAAAATTTTCTCTGAGTGGAACTGCATGGTTAGGAATCAAGTTCATTTTCATAAAGAACCACAGGTATTCATGTTTTAAAGATACCTTTCAGCTGATATTTCTTATGTCAAGGTCATATTCATTATACAAACCCAGAAAGGTCAAATGGAGCTTAGATGAGAGTCCTTTGTGTGTTGTTTTCAGGAAGTGCTTCATCTACATCTGTAAAAGGCTCAACTTATATTTGTGTGCGTTTGAACTCTGATTGGTTCACTTGTCTCCAGGAGCTGCATGCTGCAGGCAGAGTCGGAGAAGTTCCGCCTGGCGTGGATTCAGGCAGTGCAGGCTAGCATCGCCTCTGCGTACAGAGAGACCCCTGACAGCTGCTATGTCGAGGTGTGTCCGTGTCCTGCATAGCTACGTTCATCACATTTAATCTATCAGAAATGGAGCTTTTCATGTCATGTCGATGTGCTCAATATATTTTGACACAAACAAACAGACACATCAATAAGATATCTATTGAGATATCACTAAAAGTGTACATTAGTTTTAGGCCTTGGGCAGGCAGCAGATGTTGATTGAGGTGTTGGACTTATACTTGTACTTATAATGAGATAGTTGGGTCAAATCAGAGGTGGGGGATTTACTGTAGCCTTTAGGGATATCGGGAAGGGGATTAGGAGTTTCCCACTTGGTGAGTGAGCACGTGGATAGGCTTTATAATCATAGGCATGTATATAAGACACTCTAGGTTGTAGGTTATTAAAATTAAATGCTAACAATATTGTTAGAATGGCCCGTGTGTCGGTTTATCCCTTCGCTGATGAACTGTGTTTACACACTCTTAGCGCCTGGATCGTACAGCTTCCCCATCCACCAGCAGCATCGACTCGGCCAGTGAGCCGCGGGAGCGCAGCGCACGTGGGGGGGAGAGTGTCCTGCAGCGCACCCACAGTGTCCCAGGCAACGAGTTGTGCTGCGACTGCGGTCAGGCTGATCCCTGCTGGGCCAGCATCAACCTGGGGATCCTGCTGTGCATCGAGTGCTCCGGCATTCACAGGTATTCATGCCGATCACACGGCACGTTCTCACAACACTCCCATAACATGGCTGCGCGTACGGTGCTCTTTTACATAAAGGTCAGTGCTCTCATAATGTTGTCGTTGAATTGCAGAAATATAATGACGTAACAGAAATATTCAAGCCACGTCATGCAAATGTTAATAAACCTTGGCTGGGACTGCACATTAACATGCTGTATGCTCAAGTGTGTGTGCTGTCATTTTACCAGAGCCCCCACTGGTTCCTGACCTATAAGCAGTCTTTTCAGCTAATTGAAGGACAGACTGTCATATTAGCCAGTTTAAGGATTAGCAGGAGAGGTCTAATAGGATTAGTGTCACGTTCCCTTCACTTACCTGCTGTGCCTGGGACTCAAACTCGAATAAGACCACTGCTGTGCTGTGTGACTGACGGTCAGATCACATCCTGCTTGTTTCCCCAGCTCTTTACATTGTATTTCATATGTGAATATGTCAGTTCTGTTTGTCTGCTTTACTGGCTTGGTATTTCTGCATTCAAGGCCCAGTCGGTTTGTTTATAAAAGGAGATTATCGGTCCTTTGGCAATCTCAGCTGTCAGTCCAGACTGCGATGGCTTGGGTTGACATACATTTTGGACAACCAAAATAAACATTTTAAAATAAGACAAACAAGATTCATAGCCTTTTCACTTTTAGAGGCTTGTAAAGAAGTTGGGGATGGGGTCATGTTTTACTTAGCTGTTCTCCTGGTTTCACTTGAAGAGGCCTTTCAAAATGTATAGCTTGCTCGCATCTTAAAATTGCTTGCTAAATATCTGATTTAAGTGATTAAAAGGTCTCGGGTATGAGTGGGTTTTTGCAGAGGAGAAGAAACAGATGAGAGAAATTTACAATGAGTTTGTCTGCAACTTAACGGAAACTTCTGCAGCACGCCAACAAGATTAAAAATGTATTTTTAAATGGAGGTTTAAAAAAGTTGCTTTCTCAAACACAACAAGTAAAACAGGTTAAAGCTAAATAGAAGGAAATATGGCTGTCTGATATTTTGCCAACTCATGAATTAGCATTCAGAATATGACCTTTTGTTTCACAAGCGTGACCTTAGCAAGTTGTGAATAATATATGTATATTATGTTAAAAATGCGCATTTGTCATGGTTTTGTTTATCTTTTCTGGATGCGTGGCAGGAGTTTGGGGGTTCACTGTTCAAAGGTGCGTTCTCTGACGCTGGACTCGTGGGAACCAGAGTTACTAAAGGTAACTCTCATTCCTGCCAAGATACCCTGTGGCACTCACTTACCATGCATTTCAGGGAAAGCTCATTCATTGAGAATCAATCTTCCTTTTTTTGCAAGCGTTCTGGTCTTGAGAGCTGATGTGTTTTTGTCTCCAGCTGATGTGCGAGCTAGGCAACAACACTGTTAACCACATCTATGAAGGCTCATGTGAAGAAATGGGTCTGAAAAAACCAGGTCCTTCAAGTTCAAGGTGAGCTACTTGACACAGCTTCAGTTGTGACAGACATTGTATTTGCACTTTAGTTGTAGTTTAGTCTCTTTGTTTTGTTTGGCTGCGGTGTTGGGTAAAAGCCCATCTGTTTGGTCTATGCTGAGAGATCTTGCTCCTACAGGCAGGAGAAGGAGGCTTGGATCAAGGCCAAGTACGTGGAGAAGAAGTTCCTGAAGAAGATGGCGGCCAGCGAGCCCAAGCCGTGCCGGTGGAGCGTGAGGAAGTGCAGAAGGCGCAGTAGCTACGTCAGACCTCCCAGGTCCCGCCGGAAATACCGACTGGAGCTTGGCAGCCCTTCCCCAGGTAACCTCACCTTCAGTACACTGGCCACCCAATCACCAATTTATTTGTTCAAAAATGTTTTTACTATGTATACATGTGCATGTTTGCTGAGGATTAAATTTGATGTGATCTGACTGATACATGTAGTACTGGTGGTGCATGTGTCCAGTCCTGCTGTGTTACTAAGTATTCCTTCTCTCCGCGCTGGTCTCTGCAGCCGCCACTGCCAAATTCCGCCGGGATTCGCTGTTCTGCCCGGATGAGCTGGACTCCCTCTTCTCCTACTTTGATACGGGCGCCGGGCCTCGCAGTAAGTCTCTGGTGCCTGTAATAAAGACTGCTTTTGCGAGATTCGGTCATCGATGGGTGGAAAGGCAACTCTGAATTATCATGGTGGAGAATCTAACTTGTTGTGGGAACATGCCTGTGGACACCAGTAGGCTTGTTTAATGCAGTCTAAAGGGGAAGATATATCAGATGCATGAGTGTAGAATAGGTTTTGTGAGTGTGAAATGAGCATCATGATGTGATTGTGGTTGGTCTGGAGAGACAGTAGTGTCGACTAACATGTCCATGGCTTGGCACATGTTGGCCCCACAGGTTTAAGCAGTGACAGTGGACTGGGTGGCAGCACTGATGGCAGCACAGACATCCTGGTATTTGGGTCAGTAGTTGACAGTGTCACAGAGGAAGGTAAGAGAACCTTATTAATTCAATAACAAATTGAAATATAAGAATAATGAATTTAAATTGCTGTTGTCAATATGAAATAACAATGAGCATCTGTATCAGTTCTGCCAGAATGCTAGTTTTTTGGTATTGATTTTTTAAAATATAAAATTAACATGAAGTGTTGCAGATTTTGTGTTGGCAAACACTGAAATCACACTTGGGACAGCAGAGTGTACACATCAGCACACTGGCTATCCTGGAAAGCCATCGTTCTCACAAAACATCCATTGCTAATGAGCATTTCTATTCATGGCTTTGCTTTTACTCGCCAAAATATGAAATCAAAAGCAGCATACATTTATAAAATCCAGCCTTTGTGGTACAAATATCTTGACGAGGTTGGTACCTGGAACCCACCCCCCACCTATTCCATCACTAATAGATTTTGTATAATGTGATTGTTTCTCTAGATAACAATCGCATTGTGATAGAAATCCTGACTCTGAGCTTGAATTGAACTCATTGAGGTGTTGCTGTATTAACGGTGAATCGGGATGCCCCTCCCCCCCACAGAGGGCGAGGAGTCTGAGGAGTCGAGTGGGGAGGTGGAGATTGAGCAGGAGTCATCAGACCCTGAGGACCCGCGGGACTTGCACCCTGGGGGGCTCCTGTACAAGGCATCACGTGAACGTAACCTGCCCGCCATGGCTGCCGCGCTAGCCCACGGCGCCGATGTTAACTGGGTCAATGACGAGGAAGAGGGCAAGAACCCGCTGATCCAGGCTGTGATTGGGGTCAGTCTGTTTACTTACATCCACATTGCAGATAATACCTTTTTAACATGCATTACTATCGAACCACAGCTCTCATACAAAGGGAGTGAAAATGATCAAGAGTAAATCTGAAGCCCACATTTCACAAACACCCTGTGCCCATCTGAAGCCCACATTTCACAAACACCCTGTGTCTGTCTGAAGTCCATGTTTGCAGTGGGTATGCACTTTCACCCATTTTGGTGCAGTGGGTATGAACCTACACCCGTATTCTCACCCGTTGAGGTGCAGTGGGTATGAATATACACCCATATTCTCACTCATATAGGGGCAGTGGGTATGCACCTACACCCGTAAACTCACTCGTGTAGGGGCAGTGGGTAAGCCCCTACACCTGTATTTTCACTCTCTGAAGGCCGCTGCCCGAAATCTCTCTCTCTGGTTTTGATTCTCAGGGATCCCTGGTAGCTTGTGAGTTCCTACTTCAGAACGGGGCGGAGGTAAACCAAAGAGACATGCGAGGAAGGGGACCCCTCCACCATGCCACCTACCTGGGACACACAGGGTTAGCGATGCATGTTAATCACCCTTCTACCTGGGACACATAGGTTTAGTGCTGTATGTTTAGCATCCTTCTACTTTGGATACACAGGGTTAGTGCCACACCTAGGGCACAAACTGCATAATCAATTTACTGTATTGGATGACTGTATAAAGCGTGGATCCATGTCCATCCACTGACAGGCAGGCATGTCTGTTCCTGAAGCGAGGAGCCTCACAGAATGACCAGGATGATGATGGACAGGACCCTCTGAGTATAGCGGTGCAGGCGGCCAACGCGGACATCGTTACTCTGTGAGTGACTGCAGCAGGATTTCCTACAAAAAAGACTGTTATTTTGTTGCATGGCAGGCGTTTTAATCCAGAGGAACATGATTTAACACACAGTTTGAATGGTTCTCATTATCCGTTTACTCTGCATATGGTTACAGCCCGTATTACTGCCCGTTTTGCCATTCTTAGCTTGACCACGGTTAACATTCTTTTTTTCCAAATCATTTACTAATATCTGCCCCTCTACTTTCCCCCCATCTCCCCCACAGGCTGCGGCTCGCCCGGATGAACGAAGAGATGCGAGAATCGGAGGGTCCCTTAGGACAGCCAGGTCAATATCCCAGCAGCAGCCCCACTGAGCAGCAGTATAGGAAATGCATTCAGGAGTTCATCTGCCTCAACATAGATGTTTGCTAGCTAGGCGGGGAATCACGTTCGGTAGGGAGCATATATGGTTAAAGGCCTGCTTGTGATCTTTTCTCAGCCTGAGAAGTGATTTCTTTTTTTCCCCCTGAAAATTTCAGACAGTAGCCTGGCTCTTACTTCCAGCTCTCCAAACCATTTTGAATGAGTGTTTGAATTATTTTATTATTTGAGGATTATTGCTTGCAGGAGTCACTTACTGGTTTATGTGGTGTTCAACCTGGGCTTCACCAGCAACACAAGAACAGATACTCTTAAAATTAATGGCCATATAGGTTTCAGTTTGGATCTATCTTCGATGGTTTATACACAACAACGTCTTTCTGGCTCTGTGCCATTGTTCATGATGTTATTTCGTCCTTTAACAGCTGGCATGATTGTGTGTGGAGAAGCATGGCTACACAATGGATACATCATCATGCATATCAGTATGCATGTCTGAATTTGTGCAGCCAGCTACCAGTGAGGGCTTACTCGAGTGTTCCAAACGTAGGCCAATTTGAGCCCCAGTCTGCAGTCAAATCAGAGAGAATTGCACACAAAGAAGAACCCAGACAGGTCGTTAAACAGTACTGTAATAGAAAGTGGTAGCAAAGTAGTCAGCACTGCTTTTGTAGGCCTGCAAGAAAGATTAAAAAGGGACCAACTGTACAAACTCTTGAGCCATCTGTGTAACAAATGCTTCGCTTTTAAGGTACTGTACTACTGTTTCACATTTAAAGGAATTTGATTGCTATATTAGAATATTTTTATACTGCAAGTTTGTTGTAAAGTATTATGTTTCTACTGAGATATGAATCATGGACCTAGCTCTAAAATCTTACCTATCAGAGTTCAGAACTGAAGGCTCACAAGCAGCTGATGGATTCTTACATTTGTAGAGATTTTTGCAAAGAAAAAAGACATGCAATGAAATTATATTTCACTGGAAAAAGTCAGATTTGGGTATGAACACTTTCACCTTTGATTTTTCCATCACTTCCTAAAATGGATTTTCATCTGCATCTTGGAAGTTGGTTTGTTCTTATTTATTTATTTTATTTAAATTCAGTAGTAAGTAAAAAACTTCTGCCTCTGTTCAAACTGTGTTGAAGTGGCATGAGATGATTATATCTGTGTGTATTTTACGTGGAGAAGGATTCGTGAAATTAATTTGAAAGCACTGGAGTGGGTGTCATAAAACACTTTACTGTGATAAGAATATTTGAAGGACTTTCAGGAGAAGTAAGTTGTCCTTTGTAAAAGATTGTGTGTATATATAAGAAAGTATGCCTTGAATAAGATTATTTATTATAAAACAAATTATTAGGGTATTTTGGTTTTTTGTAAAATAAGCAAATGTCTGCACTTTTCCTACATACAATAGAATAATTTATTTTGTTTTATTCTTTAATTATATTCAATTTGGTCATTTTAATGGACAGTGTATGTGGTTCTTTTTATATAGTGACCGTCCGTGAGGAATAGTGCTTTTTTGTAATATATATCATCTGGATTTTTTTCTGCGCAGGTTTTAAGTAATTATTACTTACTAAAGCCTAGGATGGATAATGCAAATCAACAAAAAAATTACCATATGTTATAAATTTCGAATTATATATAAAAAAAATGGTTATAATTTGGTTTCCGTATTTGCATATATATTTTAAAATCTCTATTTTAGTCGCTTATTGTATTATATTACTAGCGTTGCTGCATGGGTTTATGCTACCCACGGTTTTGAACGCGCAGGTACTTTTTTCCTCTAAAACCGTTTGTCAATATTTGGTGTACTCTAAAATACTTTCTGACATCCTGATAATGTAATGACAAATCTTCAGTTTTACAACCTATTTTACTAATAGATATTTTTGGTCCACTAACTTAATACTGGAAACCCTTATTAAACCAGATGTTTTTGCTCAAAACTATGGGAACTTTTTTGAAAATATAATCCATCCATCCTCCTAACCTATACCACCATGCTATTCAGTCACAAATTTAAACTTGAATAATGTCACCCTACAATTTATATGCTGTAAATCTGCATTATTCTGATAGAATAAGGTGCATAGCAGCTGTCTATATGGCTACCTAACAGAGGTTGCATTTCTGTAATGTACAAATTGTAATATTAATCCAACTTTAAACTATGTTATGTATAACAATATGTCGTATATATGATCACCTGATACCTTTATCTACCTAATATCCTAGTATCCGCCACAGGTTATTTGCATAGTTTTTGCAGATTATTGTGCAGTGCTCTTGAGCAAGGGTGAGCTTTTTAAATATTTACAAATAGTTTGACCAGCCCAGTGTAGTAATTGTCATGCTTTTGTCAAGTATAGTACTGCCAAAGACCTTTAGGGGGAGGGCGATGATTTATGGTGTTGCACAGTCTGCAATTGAAGACATTTTAAAGAAGAATGTGAGTCTGCACTTCTTTGTGTCCATGTCATGTCCCTGACACCAGAGAAAGGGGGAGTGCCAGCATTGAGGAAGATGGAAAAAAATGTAAATAGTAACATTTAAATCAATTTGACTTACAAATATGTTGCTGGTTTTTAGACCAGCCCTGACTTATTTCTCTTCTGTCTCATTTCCTGTACACACTCCATGACTGTAAAAATTAGGCCTTTAAAATATTCAGAAGGGTGCTCAATATATTACTTAATTAGAATTATGCAAGTTAAAAGAAAATCGAAATCTTAAACTCTTTAAACTTGTATCCATTCATACCGCTTGATTATTTCCTTGAAGCAATTCGGATTAGGTAGCCTAAGGGTTAAACCGCTACATCTCATCCTGGTTAATTCCTTAACCACTGTGCAACCAATGGCTCTAGAGGAAAAGAGTTGTAGAAACGGTGACCAATATCCAAAATGTATATATTACCATTCAGTGTTCTTGTGTCGCTTCCTGTGTATTTTACTTTGGGTGTAGAAGATGCTTCTAAATAACTCTGCTATAAATATGCATACGCATTGAACTCTTTCACTGCCTTCTTTTAACGTCAAACTGTGAACCTTTCCTGTTTAACCTTTTCTGTGTTTTTTGTTTCTTCTTTTGTCCTTTGAAAAACTGGGGAAAAATACTAAAAATAAAACAAATTCTGGACATATGTCTAACATCTCCTCTGCTTCAGCTTCATTTCTGATTGACTTCTTCCTGGCTAACACATAACATCCTCACTACGTTTCTGAGTTTCTGAGAATGTTGGGGGTCAGCTATGTTCTATCTGGCATTCTGATGTTAACATTTCTGCCTTATGCTTTCTGCATTTAACCTTATTGGTGGGTGGATGGTCCACCTTGTTTGACAGTCCAGTTGGCCAGCTAATCTGGAATATTTTGCTGTTTCATTGAGTGAAAGGGAAAGACATTGGTCTGTCCTTCAGCGACCATGTCGTCCGGTGTCATAACATGTTGGCAGTTCTCAGACTGCACCCAAGAAGTGGGCTAGGCCACCCTGCCAACCACATGTTGGGGGTACTTCAGCCTTGAGCCACAGGGCTGTTCATTTCTGTTCCTGGGGGCTGCTGTGTCCACTGGTTTTCTTTCAAGCAAGAACTTAATCATTAAAGTCTATTCCATAGCAACTGAACTTAACCTCTTTGAATTTCCCTCACAGGTTCCTTGTTGAAAGAGAGTTATTTTTTTTAAAGATTTAGATTGCCTTTTAATCATTTTTATGTTAAGTTGAGCGCTGTATTGAATGATCCCAAAACTACGCTCTATTATAGTCAGATAAGACTTCCTGGCAGCATGAAAGCTGTGTGCTAGATGGCATTTGAAACAGCACAGGTTATTTACGGAAACATAGGCAGGTCATTAAAACATGTATAACATTTGTTATTGGTTAAAGTGGATTTACTTACCTTAGTTCTGTTTGACTGATTAACATTTCAGTTACACTGCCGCAGTTTCTGTTAGCATTTATGTATCAAGTAAATGTATTGCATACTTTTCAGATTGGAAGATAGATCTATAAAGTAACCGAGATATATTGCTCCTTAAGAGATTGGGAAATGTGCTCCCGTTCATTCAGTTTAGCCTGTTAGAGCTATTTTTTCATCTTTATTTATTTATTATTAAATCAAGAGGTACCTACAAGGGGGAAAAGGGTTGAACTGACTCTGTTGTTGCTTCCATAGATACGGGGGTTGCCACGGTCACCAGGGATGTAAAGCACAAGGATAATCGGGATAGAGTGAGTGAAACTCCGTGGTCCCTAACAAAGGGTTTTGGTTTTCCTCTGGTGTGGTGTTTCCATGGAAGGGTTCTCTATCCTCTCCAACAGCTGTTGTCTGGATTATTTAGTTGGGTTTTTTGTTTTTGTTTGCCTCATTCGGCACTTTTCACTTAATCTCTTATTAATTTATTTTATTAATTCTTAAGCTTTTATGTATCTGAATCTAGAATATATTTTCCAACCGTACATGAACAAACGTTCATTACTGAACTACAAACATACCCTGCTATACATATCTAATTGTTGCCGTGAAAAGTTTACTCATGACAGAGAAAACAAAATAAAGTTTAGCAATTTTGTCCGGAGAAATACGATGCGAATTTAGTATATAGTCTGGTAAAATGCATTAACATTAAATTATTTTCTAAATATATAAAATTTGATGATCATTCTCATTTATTTTTTATACTTTTTCTTTTCTTTGTTCAAAATAAAATCAACATTTGTATTACCAAAACATAGTGGAAAATAGTGCTGGAAACATTCCTCAGAGATTTTGGTCCATATTGACATGATAGCATCGCGCAGTTGCTGCAGATTTGTCGGCTGCACCTCCATGATTTGAATATCCCTTTCCACCACATCCCAAAGGTGCTCTATTGGATTGAGATCTGGTGACTGTGGAGGCCACAGTACAGTGAACTCATTGTCACGTTCAAGAAACCAGTTTGAGATGATGTGAGCTTTGTGACATGGTGCGTTATCCTGCTGGAAGTAGCCATTAGAAGAT
>JAOVYW010000084.1:6900581-6926249 GCA_025775045.1 Hiodon tergisus | reverse complement strand
ATTGCACTAAAGTCTGTAATGTAACAAAATAGGTAAAAAGCCAAGGGGGGTGAATACTTTTGCAAGGCACTGTATATATTATATATATTACTGAGGATTGTATAGTCTCTACTATGAGAAAATTGCTATTCCATTTTTATTTCCTGCTTCAGGTCCTATGTTGTTTGCTTTGCAGTCTTTTTAATACTCTAACATTGTTGATGGGACACATGGGAACAGTTGTACAGTACTGTCAACCTGGGGCAACCCAAGCTGGGTGCTCAGGTGTAGGGTCTCTACGTACAGTTGTACAGTCCTTTGTTACTGCTCAATTGATCTTTATTACGGTTCTATTGGTCTTTATGACTTTCCTAGTGGTCTTTATTGCTTTTACTGTTCTATTGGTTTTTATGACATTCCTATTGGTCTTTATTACTTCACGGTTCTATTGGTCTTTATGACTGTCCTGTTAGTCTTCATTACTTTACTGTTCTATTATTACTGTTCACTGCCATTAACCATAGACAAATATGCCAATTTGATCATATTGTTTTTTAAACTTCTGTAATGCTATTTAAATAACAACAATCTAAACCCAAGTACATACCACATGACATGTATGTAATATTGAAGCAATATGCCCCCCTGGGACACACCCAGGAAAGCCTAGATTGACAGCCAAGCTGTGGGCCAACGCCAACCCCCAAGTGTGTTTGCCCCAACGATACCACACTCAGGTGTGGGCAATTAAAGAGACTTAAAAAGAGTCCCAGCAGAGCTGGCTGGCGAAGAGAGGGAACACTGTTGGCCACAATTAGTCATGAGGGTATTTATCAAGGTCTCCAGTTTAATGGTGTATTTAAGGTGTGGACCAGTCACAGTGGTTCAGTTAATATGGTTTTGTTTTTCTTTATCAACATGCTACTTATCTTTATAATTAAATCTCTGAGATACCTTTCTCAGCAACTCTTTACCACATTGGTTGCCATTAAAATTGGGTTTAAAAAGGAAGAAATTCCTGTCTCATCTCAATGCAACAACTATTTTCTGAACTTATGTTCTGAATTCTACTTTTGTATTAATTAGTTCATTTTGTCACACTTAATGTCAATATTTGTTACCAAACTGACACTCCTACTTCCTACTTATACAGCTGGATAACTCATGCTTGATTAGTGTGGTCCCAAAAAGATACAGGTGCTGTTCACACACAGCCCACCAATGGAGCCTGCTTTTCAGTCTTGTTCTCTCTTTCAGGCGACGCCACGTACCTTGACATCTTTAGGGAGTTTTCTCACATGGCGTCCCACGACCCCGAGAAGCTGAAGTGGAGGAGCGTACATTTCCACCGTGTCTTCAGATAGCACCCGAGGTTGTGTGTGTGTGTGTGTGTGTGTGTGTGTAAACATGGGTGTGTCTGTTTGTGGGCATGTGTCTGTGTCTGTATGTGTGTGTAAGTGTCTATGTGCCTGCATGTGTGGGGGACTGAGGGACTCCACCAGCCAGAGGGAGTCTTACTTTTACCTGTGCCATGTGGCTAATCTGTGGCTAATCAGTTTACTGATCTGTGCGCGCAGTTTAGCCCAACATTTTTCTCCTCAATGTCTGATCCACATATTTAACTAAAACATCAAAAATTTTAATAAATGGGGAAATATCATGTGTCCTAATAAACTGACATGAACTACATAAAGAAGTGTGCCAGAAATCAATTTGCTGTTAATAGTTTTACTTTTTAAAACATTATTATGAAATGTTTGATTTGTATGCTTTTGAATGTACGTTTTAAGGAGATTTGCAGGACTTTTCCTCCTCTCTTGACTTTGTTCAATATATTCTTCTGGTTTTATTGTTTACTATTTAATTTGTCTTACCTTACTCTGGGAGAGTGCCCTCAAGTGGCAGATCTGGGGTAAAGCAACAGAGAAACCACTTTACATTTTTGTCCTCACTACTAAAAATTTAGTTGCTTAGCAGATGCTTTTACATAAAATGACTTATACAGCATACAACTGCTACATTCATCCACTTATACAGCGGGATATTTTGCAAGGAGTACCTTGCTCAAGGGTACAACAGCTGGGGTGAAACTTGAACTGGTAACATTTTGGTCACCTTTGTCACCTTAACTACTACATCACCAGCTGCCCTTTCTGTATTGCATGGATAAATCCTAGATTACTTAAAGAAGCAGAAGCACAGGAAAGGAGTTACTATAAAATGAATCAAATGCGGTTTGACTTATGTTTTGAAATTAATGATAACAACAGCAAATAGCGTAAGGCTTACACTGTGGGACTAAATGTGCCTTTAAATAAAATAACGGTAGACTGACAGCACAGCACTGATAAACATGCATTCATCCAGCTCAAATTATGTTCATTATGTTCATAGTTCTGTGAACTTATTGGCTTCTACGGTATATTTCAGTAGTTTACCATAACATGCATTCACTTGCTTTCCTAATCTAACTTGTCAGTCATAGGGTACTGTACATTCCCCACTGGTGGTTGCAGAAAAATTGATCTCTGCTTGTATTGCTGGGGTCTACAGTGTGCAACCATCTGTTAAATTAGTGTCCACGCATTTATATAGTTGAGCACATTTCAAGCTAGTTTTCTGTAGTGGTCATTCTGTCTCATTAACAAAGCACACAATATCATTTACATTCCACGGTTTATTTTGGTAACATTGTAAAAGCTTTTAAACTGAATATGAAATATTCCAATTGCAAAATGATTTAAGTTGACTATGCTGGTATAGTCTTGTTTATTTTTCTCTCAGTAACATTATGCAAAAACTATATATGTGTGTTATAAAATTAACATAAAGTGTACATAAACATTTCGACACAAAATGTTAATATATCGTAAATGAAGTGTATTTTGTAATAAAACTGTGATGACCTTTGGGTAAGTGCAAATTCCTGGAAATAAATAATGATTTATTAAACTTCTTTACTTCTTGATTTTTAGTAAGAAATCCTATAAGAAAAACTTTCAGATACATGTTGTACATGACAGCTCGTATGTCATTTTACATGGTGAATAAAAACAGTGAGTCAGGGAAGTAGCCATCACTGCATTCTTCTGTCAGTGGAAGTCCTGTCGGCGAAAATAGCTAGTTGATGCGAGAGGTTGAAGGAGAATGGCAATAATTGTGCAAGTTAACAGACAAGCCACAAACTGGTAAATAACAATGCAGTACGACAGCGGTGAGCAGAATAGCATTTCAGAAAGCACCATGTTAGTCCTTCTCACAGATGGGCTATTATAGCAGACGATTACACTGGGTTCCACTCTTTTCATCTAACAAAAAAAAAGAACAGTAGGCTTCCGATCACCAACACTGGAGAATCTGGGTGAGAAAACTGGTCCGATGAAGACCGGTTCCTGGTCCGTTTGGCGTAAGAGTCCATGAACCCATCTTGCCTGGTTTCAAAGGTACAGGCTTGAGATGGTGGTGTAATGGTGCAGGGAATTTTTTCCTGGCACACATTGGGTTGCTTGATACCAAGTCACAGTGTATCTGAACATTGTTGCTCTGACCAGGTGCATCCCTTCATGGCTACAGTTGGATACTTCCAGCTAATGCGCCTTGTCACCAAACACATATTGTCTCAGAGTGGTTCCAGGAACACAACAGCGAGTTTAGTTTACTTGAGTGGCCTGCACAGACCCCTTACCTCAACCAAATAGAGCATCTGTGAAATTAGATGGAATGGGAAGTTAGCAGCAAGAATCCAAGAATACCGCCATCCAATCTGCAACAGCATGATGCCATCACGTCAGCATGACATCCCTGTTGATGACACAGATTACAGAATCCATGCCCTGAATTTAGACTGTTCTGGCGAAAAATGGGGGGTTTGACATAACAGTACTAGATGAGTGTACCTAAATAAAATTGGCCACTGAGTGTATAGCAATGTTATTGTTTGTTTGTCATAATGTGTGCCGTTTTCTTATTATGCGTGTGTATTATATTGTTTATTATCATAATTTGTAATTGTATAAATTTATTATTTAAGAAACAGACTATTGGATGTTATAAATAGTTGATCGTTTAATCAAAATATTAATCTAATGTGATAAACGTTGCTTTATCAGGATAGATGCCGATTAGCTGTTGGAGAATTACACTGAAAACCAACGGTAGCCCATTAAAAATTCTATTGACATCTCATGAGAAATGAATGGGTTTGTATGTTTCATTGGTACCAAATCACCTTAGGATATTCCAGGATATGTGCTATGGTTTGTTTTGTTTTTTCCAATAGGCAAATACACGATAATGAGGTTTAAATGTATGCTTAAAATATAAGTATATGTATAACCATTTTATTTGATCAGAGGGGGTATGTGTAAAATACAACGTAATTTCTAAGTTTATATTATATAAAAATAAATAAATAGCAAAACTTAAACCAAGATTACTAACACAATAAGTGGTACTGCGACCATACCTAATAATATACAACCATGCAGCTCTAGTGATGGAACTTGTAAAGAATCCCAGCCTTCCTCAGCTCCGAAACTGAAAAGCACAAACTACGACAAACAAATATTGAAAGGCGGTTTTATGCCACTCACCGAATTTGTACTGGCGGACGTAAATCCGGAAATAGTGAGACTAAGCTCCTCCCTGTTAAAGAGAAGCCATATTGAAATTGAAAAGGAAAGCGACAGAAACGTTGATGATATTTCACCACATACATGTTATATTTACAGTACTAATATTTGAAGGACTTAAGTCAAGAGAAAGGAGTGCTCATCATTGTTTTAATCTGCCAACCCAATCATTTCGATCGCGGTTTCTAAAGAGGTAGCTATTGGGGTTTGTTATCTCCGTTTCTTGTGTGCGGCTAGCCGTCGCTTACGTTCTCCTAGAAAACTGTGATAATAAAGACGATGTCGCTGCAGCCGGGCAAGTTGTATTAAGTACTTGGCTAACGAGCTGCTGTCTTTAACATCTGGAAGCAGATACGCCTGTCAGTTATGTAGAGTATGAAAACGCTTCATGTCGCACTAATTAGCCAATGTCAAATAGCAGTCTAGCTAGGCCTCGGGGGGATTTTATGATGTTAGCCTACTCGCTGCAGCTGTTTGCTAGAAACAGTTTTTCTTATGTTGACTGGACTCGATACAAGTTATATATGCAAATTATATTATTACCAATGAAAGGGTTGTATTTAAGTGTTTATAAAAAATGTTATTTCATGGAGTGGCTCTGTAAAGACTGTTAAACACGGGAAAGTTAGCTGGCCGTTATTATTTCAGAAAACGTAGGCGACCATTGTTAGATTGTTTAGAATTAGCTAGTTAAAGACGCACAAGTTTTAGTTTAGACAGACTTAACTACTGCTGGTTGTTAAAATAATCCTCGTCGATTTGTCTGTCATCAGCTGTAGAAATGTAATCGCGTAACGCGTGCGTTTTCTCAGGTTTGCTAGAAGCTGCTTCGCTTGTAAATGCGCAGCGTGTTTATTCAGCGTGAGTGTACACAACAGGTGTGTTAGATTCACTTCATTGCCCAGAGAGGGTTTGATACTAACTAGCCACCTGTTTAAAAGTACCGATCCGAATCATTAATCCCTCAGAGCCTTTCCCAAAGCATCTGGGTGATTAGGTTCAGAGTGCTTTGTTTAGCTCGCTAAAATAGCCCCGAGTTATGGAAATTGTCTTGTTGTTTTACTTTCACGAAATTATCCTCAAAGAATTGACTTGCAAAATGAATAACTATCATTATAAGTGGTGACAGACCGTTAAACTTGTTGTTTAGGTAATGACATTGCGTTTTGAACCATTATTTTGATATGTCAAGTTTCGCTTGTACAGTAGATTTAAAGCAATAGAGGTGCATTTCTTAGTAGAATAAATAACTTGGTTGAACAGGACTTGCAGCGGAAGAAGCAGTGCTACTGTTGCACCCTTTAGCAAGGTATCTTACCTGAACGTCTTAAGTAGGTCTGCTGAAATTAAATATTGTGTTTGAAATTTTGAAGTTGTAAAATTTAAAAACCTTTACATATGTCTGTAGAACTGTACAGCATGAGTGGATGATGATTATTATTATTATTTAAGAAAGGACTGTTGGGTGGAAAATGTAATAGGCATAATAACTATGTAATGTCTCTTCTCATTTCAGATGAGCAACAACAGTAACAAGAGGGCACCAACCACTGCAACACAACGACTAAAACAGGACTACCTTCGAATAAAGAAAGACCCTGTGCCTTATATTTGTGCGGAACCTCTTGCTTCTAATATTTTGGAATGGTAATGTATAGCCCCTTTTCTGTTGAATAACATGGGTCGCATTTGTTTGTTTTGTTAGAAAATAAAAAAAAATTCTTGTTACTTTCAGAATTTAAGTCAATCTTTTCAACCAGGACAAGTCATTTTTCTTTATTTAGGCCTATATACTTTCTCAAAACCAGGGAGAGGAAATTGTACAGTAGTTATGAGTGACACTGTATGCTGCAAGTAGTGCCATTTGATTTGAATGTTTTTCTAAGTTATACTGTTCTCTTCCGTCTGTTTCAGGCATTATGTGGTTAGGGGGCCTGAGAAAACTCCTTACGAAGGTAAATTGTGGGTTTTAAATTACATTAAATTTTGCTTAACTTAATTTTTTAACTTTTATGGAAACATTATAATCTGAATTAGTGCAAAATCCAGAATGGAAAATGGAAACTTTAAAAAGACCTATGTCTGTATTAATGTTAACATCTGTTATGCCTTGAGGGTATATCAAAACAGTTCTACAAACATGTGTATGTTTTCCATTTAATGAATTGTTTTATCTGAACAATTTTGTTTTCTAATTTTAAAGGAGGTTACTATCATGGCAAACTCATATTTCCACGGGAATTCCCCTTCAAACCACCTAGTATTTACATGATCACTCCAAATGGAAGATTTAAATGCAACACAAGGTAAGAACACATGCACTTTGATCAAATGTTCACTGATTCTACAAAGTTTAGTAAATTCAAAATTGTTCTTCAGCTTGTCTTAATTTAAGGATGTCCTTGATTTTCATTGACAAATGGCACGAGTTTAACTTGCTAACTAATGCTTGCTGCTAGCCAATTGCTGAACTTGGCATGCTGAGATGATTTTATCTGTTCACTTTTTTTTTTTAATATAGTACAAAAATTCAATTTGGTTCAAATGCAGAAAGTTAATTATGTTTTAGACATAATCAAACAAGTATTTAGTTTGCTGCCATGGAGCTTAAATATACAACAAATATAATCAAACATTATGTTACTATACATACACATAAATTTAAGTAATGACATGAGAATTTTTTTTAACAAAATTTCAGTTTCCAGAAATTACCCAGCTCTACAACCCTAGTCAGGAATTGCCCTGATGTCCTTGTGCGGAAGTGAAACTAATTTAAGAGCTCGGTGTGTTTTTTGCTGTGACACTGGCAAGTTTCTCAGTTGCTTGCTGAACTGCTCACCTGCAATTCAGTGCAGAAATGTCTTCTGTCACACAGGTTATGTCTCTCAATTACCGACTTCCACCCTGACACATGGAACCCTGCGTGGTCCGTCTCCACTATCCTGACTGGTCTGCTCAGCTTTATGGTAGAAAAAGGGCCTACATTGGGCAGCATTGAGACCTCTGATTTTACTGTAAGTAATATGGAAATTTATAGTTGTAATTAACTGTTTCTCTGCTTGTTTTCTCCCCAGGTATTTCCTGATGCTATTAGTCAAATTTTAAAATGAGGATATTAATAAACCATTGCATATTGCACTATTCAAATTATTTAAATGTATATATTTTTTCCCCTCCACAGAAAAGACAACTAGCTGCTCAAAGCTTGGCCTTTAACCTAAAGGACAAAGTTTTCTGTGAGCTATTTCCAGATGTTGTGGATGTAAGTACGCCATATTCTGATAATGTAATTGCATTAAAATATAATTTGGCTGATGTCAAATTCAGTTGCAGTTGTGTATGTACATATTTTCTTTTCTGTGTGAAGAATGCGGGCACAAAAACTATTGTCAAATTCCTATTGCAGTTTTTATGTATGTTTTTGCTGTGCTTTTAGCCAATTTATGTAATTTCATGATTGTATATGTATTGTACGCATACTTCAAGGAGACATCAGTATGGTCTCTTTGCATTTGTACTAGTAACTTCCAATTCATTTCTACTATATCATACTGCTAACTTGTGTTTGCATATTTTCAAAGAAACGGTTGTAGGATGAATTACTTAATACACTGCCAAGTTTATTTTAAATATATAGCACATACAATATATACAAGCTAAATTAAGTTACAAAGTTTTAAAAAGCCTTTTCAATTTAACTCTTTCCCAAAATGGTTCCTAACATTGTGTGTCAATACTAAGTATGCAAAATTGTGTTGTCTCATGTTTGGTTTGAGAGAAATTCCACCAGTTGCTGCACACTTGAGTTGGTTTGTAACATTAAATAATATGGAATCGCTATTGGGCAGTTGCTGAACTACTTCTCAATGTACAGGAGATCAAGCGGAAGCAGAAGGTGCAGGAGGAACTTAGCGCCCGACCCGCAGTGTTGCCCCTCCCAGACGTGGTGCCTGATGGGGAGGTCCACAACGCCCAGAATGGGTTTCCTGCCCTCCATGGGCACCCACACCTGGCCGGTGATGGTGCCGCCCAACCCGCTGGCCACCAGCAGGCCAATCGCAACCACGGACTTCTGGGTGGAGCCCTGGCAAACTTGTTTGTTATAGTGGGATTTGCCGCCTTCGCCTACACAGTGAAGTATGTTCTGCGGAGCATTGCGCAGGAATGAGCAGAAGGACTACCAAGCAGCTGCTTCCTCCCACTCCAACCCTGACAAAGCAGTGAGGAGGGGCGTGTCATTTTTCCCAAAATGAGAAATACTAAATTAAATGAACCAACAAAGGACAGGGTGGAATAATAAAAAATTGTGACAGATGGGGGGAAGAAGTTGAACCAGGAGGAAAAAAAATTGTGATGCATAGGGTGCTGCAGTGACGGAGAAACGACAGCAGGTAGGCTCATGGGTTTGAGGCATGCGAGATCATTGTCTCCAATGGCCATGGTGGGGGGGTAGGGTAGGTTTGGGGGCGTTCTTTGTCACAATACGTTCTCTGTGCCTCAAACTTTTTGTTACAGTTTTATTTACAAGTTACATTTGAAACCAACATCACAGATTATAATACCAATGATCATTCAACCAACAGTTTACTCTATATATGAGAGAATGTGGGTTCTTGATGGGAAAAGTGACTAGGGGGATCTAGTTGGCATTCATGTTTGCATTGGGCAATTTCGTTCACTGCTTAAAATGCCAGTTGAGGGGGATTAAAGCATATGGCACTTGTAAACCAGACAACACCAAATTTAGGTCTCTGCATGACCTGTTTTGCCTGAAGAGTGTCTCTTTTTTTTGTCAGTAAATTGATGCTTCATCAGATACATTCATGTTTGAGTATTAAAAGTATAAATGTGCAATATCATTTCTTGGTAGACTCAAATAAATATTCATATAATTTTGTGTTTTTAATGTTTTGTCTCTTTGCATTTGTCCATATGAGAAATGGTGGTATGGGATGTGTTAAAAGCATCCAGGGTGTTTCGTGTGACCAGGTATGGACTTACCGCTATGGCCCCAGGCAGCCAATACAAAATGTTATGACATTCTCTACCAGGTTGAATCTACTCAACCTCTAATGGCAACAAAATCTACCAAAAATAGCTCATTTAATCAAAGTTAACCAGGTTGCTTTTGGTACATTTAGATTGGTATTATAGTCCTACGTAGTATGTAGGAACAATGGCTGTCATCTACAACTAATGAGCATAAGACACTGATCTCACTTGCACAGCTTTGAAGTATACCATGTTCTGCCATGCTTTACTAAATACCATGGTTGGATGTGCAGTGGACACATTTTTGTTCCTCAAAGAGTCGACAAAGGGTTGTTCTATGGCATTGGATCTGGCTTTGAAAACAAGCTTAAGGCTTCTGTTAAACCGTTATATTGCCATTTTTATTTTTAAGCTGTTTTCATTTAAAACTTTTGTTTGTCCTTATTGAACCCATGAGCCAAGTTCTTATGAGAAATTAGCCCTTAAGTGGGAAGATGTTGACCAACATAATTAAACCTGCATCATGTAATAAGCCATTTATCTAACCAGTATAGCATACTACTATAGGTCTCCATAAGAAAACTGTAGGAGAACATTTACTGTATTTATCTTTTTTAATTCACTCAGTTTGTTCTTATTTATAATTTAATTAATGATTTACTGTTTTATGCCGAAGATTTTATTGTACTGTGAAGTCTTATTTTTTTAAATGTGAGCAGGGTTTGGAGAACTTTACATCGTTTCTACCTTTTAAACTTAAGTAATGGTAAAATTCAATGCACAGCGAATACCCCAAAGTCATGATTTACGTGTCTGGTGTTTGTGAATTATGTTTTCATAGTCTAATTAAATAAATAACCCTGCATGGCAGGGGGTTTTAGAAAACAGCCTTATTGTGGATTCAGTGTTTTACTTTTCAAACCAGTGATGGAGAAGATTTGTGCTCATACCAGTGATGCTGGACACATTTAAATATGGACTTGTGACTTGATTTCCTGTTTTTCATGTTATCATAATATCAGAAGAAACACTGTTAATATTTGGCACTAAGTTGTCTTGGCAGAGTCTGAAGGCGCCTGCTGAGTTTGGTGGCTGTGGAATGGAGGGCTGTTTGGGAACAGTAATGATGGTAACTGCAGGAATTTCAAGGTAATGTGGACAAACTGGCACGATCTGTGTCACTCAGAAGTGAGCTGGATTGCTTTTGGCTGGAAGAAACTGGGCAGAGAACTATTACGCAGCTTGTTTTCAGGTACTGGGGAGTGGGGATGGTGTTGGACTTACCGGGGTTTCGTTCAGTTGTGCTCTCTGTGGGTATAGTTGGTTCAATATTGTAGTGTCTGCTGTTTTATTATTGGGGTGACCATTACAATATTTAGGGCACTTAAGTTTAGTGGTCTGGTTCTCTATCAGTTTTCACAGAAAAAAAAGTGAAATTCTTGCTATAGAAAATATTACATTCCTTGAAAAAATATCTTTAAAAAAATAGATTAATTAAATAATATTATGTATTGTTATATGAAACATGTATGTAGTCTGTTCTATTTTAATTAAATGATTAATTTTTAATTAAATGATTAGATTAGCATGTGTATAAAATGAGCTGACCTTTGCCAGTAAGCCATTGATTTGAAAAGTCATCATAGAAAGAAACATCTAGCACGGGCTTCAGTCAATCGCAAGAACAATTGTATTTCCATCCAGGAAAACAATGGATCCAGTAAGGTTTGGCCTTATTATTATTATTGGCCTTAGCATTTTTCATGCTTAAGTTGGTCATGCTTAAAATTTTTGATCAACCAAGCTGTAGAAATGTACAAAAATAGTTTAACTATTTGGTTATGTGTGTTTTGCAAGCAGAAATTACAACACAATGAAGTTTCTTTAGTCATTAACATTTTTTATTTAATTGGTCAGTGTTCCATATGGAGAAATGATACTATAAAAGGCATGGGGATAGCAATAGACAGACGTGACCGGGCGGGGAATGGGGCTCTGCCCCGGACTCAATTTCAAGGTGACCTTTACATTTTAACTTGATACTGTCGTATCTCATGAACAGGTTACGTTTAAATTCTGTAAAAACTGTAGACTATATTTGGTTAATGCTCCAACCCAAGTGGACTTTTGTGGTTATTCCATATCCATGTGTCCTTTGACCTCATTTCTAATATGCAGAATTGCTATATACTAGTGATTTTGACAAGAAGATGGGGCTGTGGTTATTGTCACATTTTATTACCGTCAAAAGATTATGTGAAATTTGAGCTAGCTAACACTGAAGTGTTGTGGCTTTCACACAAGCAATCATATAAGGGTATGAATAGCTGTCTTATGATTATCAGTATTTTAAACTTTCTTTTTTGGGGGGTTTTAACCAACTTTTCAAAGGTTTTCCAAATTTTGTTAGGTATTACTCAGAATATTTCGTAGAATCATTTGGGTTGGCTGCTATTTGCATTATAGTCATTAGACATGGTTGAGTCAGAGCTTTGTTTTTTTTCCATTAGCTACAAAAAATCATATTTCATATTTCACAACAAACACAATCCTTCATATGTGCTTAAATTATTGTTATACACCATGGCAGAAAATCAAAACTGGGTGATGCAACCACAATAATTACAATTACTTGTAGCATAATAAATGAAAATAAAAAATATATTTTGATATCCCTCTGAACTTATATAAAATATAAAAACAGAAATATTGAATTACATTGAATGTGATTCATTCCATTTTCAAGTTTTAATGAAACCGAAATTTTTTTTTACAATAGATTAAAAATTTAATAAAATGAAATGTAATGATCTCTATATTTCATCGGGACATATTTTTAAATCAGTTAAGATTGCAGAATGTTTACTATGTATCCATTTTAAAGGGATAAATTCAATATTATGTTAAACCTGAGAAAATGTTTAAGATGTATTCCTTACTGTAAAATAAATTGATATTATCTTTAAACATTATTTTCTTACAAAGGACATTGTCACATACATGCTCATTACGTCACTGACATATACAGCCACAAATTAAAAGGGAAGTCCAAGTTAATTAAAATTCTGGTTGTATAGCATTTCTCTGAACTGACTTTCCAGGAGAACAATCGTATTTTTAATATTATTATTTTTTAATTGCTTGAGAGGTTTTAAAAAATTCCTTACGAAAAGTAGATTCTGTTATGCATTGTTACTGTACCGTTACTATAATAAAAACACTGTCTGGGGCTGGTGCCAGTGAGCTGAGGTTCTATATGCATAATTGGCCTCACCCAATTGATACGAAAAGTTTTTGAACTGCCTCCAAATAACAAATAAACCCTTTAGAATATAGCTTAGCTTAGATATATATAATATATAATATATAATAATATATATAATATAGCTATACCTTAATTGATACTAAGCACTAGCAAATTACTTTCAGAATGTGGCCATCTGCCTCTTAAGCACTTTGTTCGTACCTCTGTAAGGACTAAATAGCTGTGCTGCAGCTCTGTGATGAATTTAAAGCTCCTAAGTCATGTGTTTGCATTGCTGGCTTTGGACAGGAGCAGCTGGTGAGGGAATAACATGTAACAATTAATGTATGTTTCAGAATAAAACCTTTAATGAAGGTCCTGGGGCTGTGTGTTACAGACTGAATCTGAGAAAATTAGCAGTGGGTGGCCTTTCCATTTCTGCAGAGCATTTCAGCTGTGGAGTTACCAGGCAGAGTTCTCTAGCTTTCTGTTGTTCAGGTGTTGTCATGGGAACACCATGCATTATTGATAGGATGGCAGATCTGATGCCTGGTCAGACATGCCAGAGGCAGGAACAACAGTGGACTGGTTCGTAGCACACCCCGCTCTGGGAGCACTGGTCTAAAACCCTTTCTGGACACAGTGCGTTAGCGATCCAGAACCCTCCCATCACCAAGAAGAACACTATAGGGAGAGAATCACATTAACTATAAAATTATGCTATAAAAATGTTCTGAATTGCAGGTAAATTGAAGTTTCCATTTTATTTTATAGCATTAAAGTATGGTTTACCTGTTGTCAGGACACAAGCCCAGGTTAACAGGTAAGACAGATAGAACAGCTCAGGTGTAGTTTTTGCCTGTAAATACAAATAAATTACCATATTTAATACTCAGATGGAATTGGGAATCATAAGATCCAAACCACACTGCAAACAAACTACTATTTGCTGGAACATAGGTGGCATACACAACATGGATTTCTCAACATGCTTAACTTTGTATTCTGTGACTTCAGAAAATTGGGCCTTGAAGTGGACCAATGAGCTTGCTGCTCAAATCCATCCACAGTGGCCCTGTTTACTCACACATTGAGCAGCTGTAGCAGTCAGGACAGCAGTGCAGACACCCTGAGTGAATGAAATCACTCCAAACACATGGAACGCAGCCCTGAAGCCCCGAGGAACTGGGTCAATCAGAGTGAGCACCACAGCAAAGCCTGGACAAGGGGCCAGGGGGTTAGTCTACTCTTAAAATATGCCAATAGTTTACTTTTGCAAAGCAGCATGTCATACACTGATGCTTCTCCATTTAGAAATAAGTTGTTTGCTGTCCTAATCCCCTAATGAATCATCAGTCTAGACATTAAAAACACCTAACGATGTACACAATGCTAGAATCCTGTCAAGCTACAAGTTTACAGTTCAAATTAAGATGGCAGAGTTGAGCTTGAATCTCTTTACAGTTGAGAAACCAAAGACTGCAGTACCCTCCTTCCTTTATAACCTAGGCTCAAAACATTATTTATGTTGTGTAAAATGGCACCAATGATGTTTACCCATAGCCATAAAGGAGAGAATGATGAAGCATGCAAGATTGTTCAGAAGAGGCTGTTGACAGTATCGGGATGACTTGGGCCTGCAAGGGAAATATGTAATGTATTACTTTTTATATAATGTAATAATAACATTTAAATTAAAGCTTTAAATTAAAGTCACAAAATCAAATTTAACTCTCAGTAATGATCGGTTTGTGTATACTTGCCTTGTTAGAACATAGAATTGAGGGGCAATGACAAGCGTCATAAAAATAAGAATAACGATTTGACTGCAAGAGAATTTACAAGAAAATTACTGAATTTCCAGATCACGAAGAAATAAAAACAAATTGTGTCCTACCAATACAGCATTGCACTGACTGCGTTTACCGATCTTTCTTATTTCTGTCTAGGTTGTGTGTTTATTCAACGCTATATAAACGGTAAACATGTAAAACAAATGAACGTTTGTCTTTTCTCATTAGATATCACTTCCATTTCAATACCGTCCGCTTTAATAACACAAACCTACAATTTCAGCCTTCGGTTCGTTGGTAGCCGCCTGCATAAATGATAAGCAGTGTGGACTAAGCAGTAATGTAGCATTTCTGAAAAGGGAGGGGAAGTCAACGGTTTATAACATTCCAGTAATGGAACAAATAAACAATTGTAGCAGTTGATAACTGTATTGTTGACGCCACAATTCGACAAAATTTTGTCGTGGGTGTACATTTGATTTTGTACAGTTTAATTACATATTCAAATTACTCAATAATATAGCTGTCGTGTCCTAAGGAAAATATAAAATGTAGGCTTCACAACCTTCCAAAGCTAAAAAATAACTCGCGCTTACCTTTGGCTAAAAGTTAAACGGATATGCCGGAGAATATACATATAGACTCACGATAACTAAAACCTCACCTTCCAAAACTGTTCCGATGTAGTTTCTTTGATAATTCAGCACAGTTTCCGTCGAATTCCGTCGGACATCCAATTCTTGTGGGTCTGAAAATTTGAAACGCCGTTCCCTTCAGTAGGCTAATTTCAAGATATAGACATAAAGTATATGCACGTTTACATTAATTGTGGCATTTTTACACCCTGGGCAATGTTCTATGCAGGGGTGGGTCGCAGCTTACTTGCAATAGAAAGACACTGTCACATTTCTCCACCTTGCTGAGTTCATCTCTGTCTAAAGGTGAAAGGTTCACTACACTTTCAAAAATTCCTTCAGGTTTGATATGTGGTTTACCATCATATTACCCAGAAACAATGTCAAATATAAATAAATAAAAACCCAAATGAAGCAATACAGAATTCTAATTCATTGTCAAAGTCATTAGACGTCGCTTTAATGTTACAATTACGTTGCATTGCAAGGTAAATTAACACTACACTATATGGGAAAAATAGGGGCTTATAATAAAGAAATAACAATCGTAGATGTTCCTAACTTACTTAATTGTTCTCTTATTATTATAGATTTCAATTGTTAGTTTATTGACAAAAGCCTAATATGCACCCCTAACCATCCGCAGATATTGCGTAATAAATGTTATTTGCAGAGCCGCAATAACTAAGTAATTAATTAGGCTATTGTATTTGTCATTTTGAGACGGCGAGCCAAGGTTTTTTCCCGATTGTCTGATGCAGCGAGATGTATTTAAGGCATATTAGTGAACACATGAAAGTATTGTAGCGTTTTTCGGAGTGCTACTACTCTGCTAGGTTCAAGCAAGGAGTCAGACACCAATTTCAACAGAACGACGTGCTCTTTATTAACACACGCATTTACGACCGCCTTGACAAAGGTGGAACTGGCAGTGAAAAGAACTGACAATACAGTGGAAAACACAGAAAGCCCTCACACAAACAAGCGAATCTAATTACGGCGAGGGAACTAAATCTTACCTACCAAAGCACAAAACGATACAGCCAACTAAACTAAACTACAACACAATAACGTCATTAAAAGACGGAACAGGGTATTTGCATTATTAACAGTTCGGGGGCCAGGCTTCACAGCAGCCCCCTCGGGGATGGTTGAACGCCGTTGGAGGGGGAAGCGCTGCTTTCCATCCCCGTTACTGTACTAACTATTTTACTAAACGCTCAGGGAAGTCATGACCTATTTAATAACAGAAATCGCGATGCATAACGCTGTAAAACTAAACGGTTACAGGTCTACTGGAGAGGTCTTCAGAGAGATCATTTCAGTTATGAACGTTTGAATTATGCTATTATTTTCAGTTGTCAGACATTACTTCACGTCTATTCAGCACACTTTATTCACAACTGAAAATGAAATATATCAAACAATAGGAAAGGTGCTGACACAGGCACCAGAAAGCTTTTTTAACGGTTGCATACTAATTACGCTGTACTTGTTGCTACGAACACTGCTACAGGTTTAGATACATACACTGATCAACCATAAGATTATGATCACCTGCTTAATATTGTCTAGGTCCCCCTTTTGCCACCAAAACAGCCCGACCTGTCAAGGCATCGACTCCACTAGACCTCTGAAGGTGTGCTGTGGTATCTGGAACCAAGACATTACCAGCAGATCCTTTATGTCCTGTAAGTTGTGAGATGAGGCCTCCATGGATCGGACTTGTTTGTCTAGCACGTCCCACAGATGCTCGATTGGATTGAGATCTTGGGAATTTGGAAGCCAAGTCAACACCTTGAACTTGCTCAAATCATTCTTGTTTTGTGGCAGGGCAAATTATTCTGCTGAAAGAGGCCACTGCCTTTAGAGAATACCGTTGCCATGAAAGGGTGTACATGGTCTGCAACAATGGTTAGGTAGGTGGTACGTGTCAACGTAACATCCAAATGAATGGCAGGACACAAGGTTTCCCAGCAGAACATTTTCCAAAGCATCACACTGCCTCTGCCGGCTTGCCTTCTTCCCACAGTGCATCCTGGTGCCATGTGTTCTCCAGGTAAGCACTGCACATGCACCTGGCCATCCACGTGATGTAGAAGAAACCATGATTCATCAGACCAGGCCACCTTCTTCCATTGCTCCATGGTCCAGTTCTGATGCTCATGTGCCCATTAGGTGCTTTCGGCTGTGGCCAGGGGTCCGCATAGGCATCCTGACTGGTCTGCGGCTACGCAGTCCCATAAGCAACAAACTGTGACGCATTGTGTGTTCTGACACCTTTCTATCAGAACCAGCATTAACTTTTTCAGCAATTTTGGACATTTACCCCTCCCTACAATCTATCTCTCTGAATAATTTTAATAACATTTTTAGGCAGATAGAGTCAGATCTGGACAAGTGGTCACATCTTCCTAACTCTTTGCAGGCTTGTGTATCTATCGTTAAAATGAATGTACTCCCATGTATCAGTTTTTTTACTTCCATGCTTCCACTTCCCCCACCTGCAAAATATTAGGACAGATTGCATTCTTTGATTTCTAGGTTTTGGTCTTTTGGCCTCTTAAACTTTGTAAATTACGCTTTGGTTCCATAATTTCTTACTTAATCACAATATGATCAGCTGAAAGACTAATTGGCACTTTCACTCTCCCATTTCTCATAATTATTCACTTCTGACTGATGGCCGCCCTTTTTCTTTTCTATTCTATATTTTCTTCATATTCTAGCTGATGTTTTTAAAGATAACTGCCTTTACGCATTCCAGGATTTAAAATTGCAGGACAACTTGCCAGGTACCTCTTTCTGTTTTTTATTTCCGTTTGCATTCTGCAATGCGTGCCCTGGGGAACTGAGCTGCCTAGGCACATGCTACACAATCTTTTAGATAAAAGGGGTAGGACTAGTGGTATGGTTTCCTCAATTTACTCTTTTTTGACACCCTCCTACAAACCTCTGTCAATATACTCTGTTTGGACAATATACTCTGTTGCTGATGATGAGATCTCCTGGGATACTGTTTGGACTAATTTAGGGCAAGCCTCTAGGAATCCTAATCATCAGCTTATTCATTTTAACATGATTCACAGGACATATTTGACCCCTCGAAAATGATGCCTGATTAAACTTGCTCCTCCCTTTAGCTGTGTGCCGTGTGCTTTGTCCCCTGGGTCCTGTTGGCACCTTGTTGCACATGTTTTGAGAATGTCCTGATGATGTTGTGTTCTGGAGATGAGT
Source organism: Hiodon tergisus (assembly GCA_025775045.1). NCBI lineage: Eukaryota > Metazoa > Chordata > Actinopteri > Hiodontiformes > Hiodontidae > Hiodon > Hiodon tergisus. The sequence continues at coordinate 6,907,735 of JAOVYW010000084.1, read as the reverse complement.
CTCATCCACGTTGTCTTCGATTCTTGAGAAGGCTATTCCTTGCACTACCCGAGTGTTACTCCTAGAAGATGACTCGTCTCTGGATTTATCAGTGCAGCGAAAGCGGATATGGCTTGCTGGCCTTACTGCGGCCAAAAAAATGATGAGTGTTGGCAGCCTCCTTGCTTGCTTCCCTGGCTTCAGTGGGTCCGCTCTTTCCTGGATATTCTTAATTTGGAACTGTCTACTGAGCGAATCCATGGGGTCATGGAGGAGACTGTGCAGGCCTGGAAGAGGACCGCTGATTCCATTTCGGCTTTGATTTTATTTGTCTTCGTTATTGTAATCTGTTTGTGCTTGTTCTCCGTGGTCCTTCTTAGGGGGGGGGGGGTTTGTGGGGGGAGGAATGGGAAATTCTAAAATGGAGAACCCACCCTTCGCTCCCCACGTGCATCAATGAGCCTTGGCTGCCCATATCCCTGTCGCCGGTTCACCGCTTTTCCTTCCTTGGACCACTTTTGATAGGTACTGACCACTGCAGACCGGGAACACCCCACAAGAGCTGCAGTTTTGGAGATGCTCTGAACCAGTCGTCTAGCCATCGCAATTTGGCCCTTCAAAAGTCAAAGTCACTCGGATCCTTACGCTTGCCCATTTTTCCTGCTTCTAAAACTTTGAGGACAAAATGTCTATATATCCCACCCACTGACAGGTGCCATGATAACGAGATTATCAGTGTTTTACACTTCACCTGTCAGTGGTCATAATGTTATGGCTGAACGGTGTATAATGTCATATGTCCATATCTGCTTTTCTCATAAGTTACATTTGCCTGGTATTGTACTTTTTTGATACAAATACAAAGATCACATACATGTATATTACGTTATTTAATAAAGACTTTTTAAATTTAAACACAACAGACCATTTGCTCTATTCACTGCTGCTAAATGGTTACTGTTTACTGTTACTATCTTCTGTGTATTGTATTGTATCGGGTGAATGGTCTGTGGGCTGTGTTGCTCTGTCTTTTTTTTTTGTATGTTGTGATCTATGTTATTGCAGTTTATTCTATTGTTGCTGTTGTTGTTTATGCACCTTAGTCTGTACAACGGACATTTAGTTCAGATGTGTACTTGTATGCAGAAGAATGACAATAAAGCCTTTGACCATATTCAACCATAAAAGTTTTAAGCCAAATACAGTGAGCACATGACAGCGGTGGAGTTACAGCAATCAGGCGAGGATGGACTTTTCTTCAGCTGCGAATTTCCTTCAATAACCATCCTTTATTCATAGGATAGACCTCATAGTAAGACGCAGAGTCAACTGTTTTGGGAATTCATCCCTAAATTTTTATTTTGTTTACGAGCAAGTGCATCAACTTCACCACAACCATTAACCATTGACTCTGGTTTTAGAAAAGAGATTGCTGTCCCAAGAAGCATAAAGGTGGCTTCCAACAGTCATTAAGACATTTCCCATCAGTTAAAAAAAAACACCAATATAATGGAACAAAACAGTAGACAATTATGCATCTCACAGGTGCAACTGCAGTGTGTTAAAGATGTGTACAACAGCAGTATATCATTGACTGTTTCACAATATTTAAGGAACTACAACCTTCCTCCATCTCCCAGACAACCACCTGGTCATCTATAAAGCATGATGCCAAAAGAAACAGAAAGCGGAGATTAAAAGACTGTTCCAATTCACCTATCACCATATACACATTTTTAAGTTTATACCCACATTGGAAACATATATTTCAAACAATGTACACCCTTTAATTATTATTGTAAAACAAGATTTAGTTTAAGTACAATACCTATACATCATACATGAAAGAGCTACTTGTTTAGCACGTCACATTAACACAAAACATCTAGATGGTACAATAAGTTACACCTTTGATAAAACTAGTATTTTGTTATTATCATTACAATAAAAGAAATAAAATAAGATCACTTTCTCTGATTTGTTAGAAATCTAAGATTTTATAATTACAAAAATTATCAAAAAAAAAAAAATGAGAGTTTCGTTTGTTGTCTTAATGTGCTACGATAGCAAAAGGCACCCCCAACACTGCTGCACAGGAGTCTGGGATAGATCGGGCCTCTCAGGGGCCCTGTCATGCTGAATGGGAGATTGGACCAAACCTTGAAATCTGTCCATTTTGAAATTTCAGAGAATTTAACTCAAGTCAAAGCCTGTTACCAAAACTGGGAATGGCCATAAGGATAACCTTTTAATACAATTCACCAAAGTAGGTCACTTACACTCCTTTTTTGTTCTGGGCCTATTACTTGCATCATGCTAGTTGTATAGCACAAATTAATAAACCAGAAAAGATTTCTATAAAGTAAAGATATTCAATCTTGTACCAATGTCAAAGAAATCCACCTCCATCCTCCACAATCTGATTCCAGAACAGCAATGAAAACAAAACAGGCAGTCATTTCAAGAAATTAAAGAGTGTATATTTAAAAGAAAACCTTTTCCTCAATTCACTGTATAATATTTATACCATTAGCAGAAGGAAAACAAGTTTACCAAATGTAAACATATCTTAAAACAACTCTATAGTACAGTTTCATGTACAATAAAATCTAGTGTTAGTTGCTAGAAATGCTGCTCGCATTTAAAAACTTTCAAGTTTACCTGTTCCTTGTAAAATCATGGAATACCAGTCAAAACCAGTTCCTCCTCCTGTGCTGTTTTTTTTAAATGTTTGCCAAAGTTCCAAGTATGACAAACAATAAGGGCGGGTTAATTACAATAATAATACAAATTTAAAATGCCACCACAAAACCACATGAAAAATGAAAAGCTTAGGGTGCCAAACTGTACAGTAAAGCATTTGGAAATACAGCAAATATTTTTCCAAATATTAATTGATGTAGTCCACCAAGGTAGTAGCGAATTTAAACAGTCAAAATCACATCCCTCACATCGCCCCATAATAAGATAACGGAACCCTTCCCAAAACGGAAAAGAAAAGTAAAACACAATAGATGCCTCAGCATTTTTAAAGCTGAAGTTTGACTGAAGCATGACCTGCTATAGTCTCTGTGACACATACTCTATGATAAATTTTGTGTCTATATTGTATTGCATTGTCTCTACCTTCACACAATAGAATTTTATTATATTTACATGAGTAGAACAGGAAAGTTTTCCTTTATGGTTTTGCCTTTTTCACTTGTCTCATGCATTCCAAGGAAAATAAACTGCTGTTGGAGGCACCACCCCCCTCCTTCTCTCTGATGCTGCTTAACTAAAACACAAGCAGAAATTATGAAAACAATCTTGATTTTAAATAATCTGATATTCATGTGAGATAGTCTGGCATTTAGTATTGTCACCATTTTAAGTTGCACATTCCAGAATTTCCTCTTTTCTCACATTCCCAATTTTCCTCTTTCCACACATTTTACACGTTCCCGTGTTTCCTCCTTGCTCACATTTTTACACGTTCCAGAGTTTCCTCTTTCCTCACATTTTCACACGTTCCTGTGTTCTCTCACATATCTTAAGATTAAGACTAATGTTTCAAAGATTTTTAAAAGAATTCCTATTATTACTGTATCACACCCACTTTGACTGCTTTCAACAATGACCAAGTAACTCTGGTGTGGGGTGGCAATGTCAGTCACCAGAAAGACCAGCTACTTAAACATTTGGCCTGAAGGGATAGTTGTTCATTTTTACTTGACACCATAGCTACTTTGCTAACTTGAGAAGGAACGAACGTGTGTATGAGCTTGTGTGGGTGTGTGTCTGTGTGTGTGTGCGCGCGTATGTGTGTGTATATTGTCAGTAGGTGAGGGTGGAGTCGTCCCACTCCAGCTGCTGCTGTCGTCCGACACCTTGTTGGTCCTCCTGCTCGCCAGCCTCCTCGTCCTCACTGCTCTCCGACTCAGTGCTGGTAACATCGTCCTCCTCTTCGCCATCCTCGCCGTCCTCTTCCTCTTCCTCATCCTCTTCCTCACTGCTGTGCTGGTCCTCGTATGTCTATGGCAAAAATGACAGAGAGAATAGTTATTGTCAAGGCAGGAGAAAGAGCTGTCTATGTTAGAAGGGATCGAGGGAGCACGGAACCTTACCTTGTCTGATGCTAGAGAGATAAAACTGAATGGTACAGAATGTACTCTCCATAAAAATTTAAGGATATATTTTGCCTACCAATGACAATTGCCAAGAGGTAAAATATAAATGGAAAAAGAGCCCTAGTGTTGAACCTTGGGGGACCCTACATGTAATTGGTGCTACTGAAGACACAGAATCACCAATGGAAACTAAAAGCCCTAACTATAACCAGAGCGTGGTTTAAGGCAATATCAGAGACTTCTACCCAGTTTTTAAGGTGATTAATTAATATTGCATGATTCATAGTATCTGCACTGAGGTCAAGAAGGAGTAAGACAGAGCATTTACCGGCATCTGCATTCAGAAGGTCATTTGTCCCTTTTAGGAGAGCAGATTCAGTTGTGTGGAAATAACGTAACCCTGAGTTTATTAAAGTATAATGCTATTAACTTAGAAAAACAATGGGAGTTTGGAGATATTACAGCCTACAGTACCTCCATGGGATTGACAGTTATGGTGAGGGCGGAGTCATCCCAGTCCATCTCACTCTCCTTGCCGTTTTCCTGGTCCTTCACGGTGCTCTGGTGAGCAGCGCGAATGCGGAACACGCCCAAGATGATCATGAACACCAGGAAGCTGACACACACCACAATGACAATGGTGGCAGCACTGGGGACCACTGGGAGGGAGAACGAGAGATGGATTGCAAACCATAGAGTTAGCGTATACCAGGCTTTTTTATTATTATCTAGCTGTCAGAGTTTACAAACAACCTTCAAGCATAGTATTGTATATTACAGCACATGTCATACAAAATAAGCAAATAGAAAACCAAAGGCAGAGCGGAAGAGAGAAGCCCATGAGATCATACAAAGGTGACACTGGGTACCTGAGGCCTGGTGAGTGTTGGCTAGGTTGTGTCCGGGCATGTCCATAGAAGCATGGTGCACAGGGCTGATGAACTGGGGCTGCATCATGGCATTGGCATGGTCCACTGGGTGAGCTGTGTGAATCACACTGACCTAAGGGCAAACGCAAAAACGCATAAACACAAAACACAAACGCAGCAACGTTAAAGATCCACCTAAGACACACATCTACACATAACAATAGTCACATGACCACATAATGTCCCTGAGCTCTACAGCTGTCTCTCAATTATTGTTTGTGGCAGCATTTTTAATAATATGGTGGAGAATTACTGACTCTGTTATAATCAATAGCGTTAAAGAATGTAGGGCTTAGAGAAGAATGTTAAAGTGTGAACTATACAGAATGTTATTTGTCTTATCCGTGAAGGACAGGCAGTTTCCATGTTGCTACTCCTCCTCAGTTCAGTCAGGAGAGGTTTCTGCACAGCCGGCAAACCGCTAATCTTGCACAAATTAGAAACGTGCAAAGACAATACACTGCCAACTTTGCGGAAATATCCCTAGAAACGGAACTTCATATACTAATGCAAATTATTATCCTCTGGGGTGAAATTTCCGTAATTTCATTCAAAAAGTGAAACTTTCATATATTCTAGATTCATTAAACATAAAGTGATATATTTCAAGCCTTACAGCTCATGGAAATCAAAAATCCAGTATCTCAAAATATTAGAATAAAGAATTTATAATACAGAAATGTTGACCTTCTGAAAAGACCTTTTGCACAAATTACTGCATCAATGTGGCGTGGCATGGAGGCAATCAGCCTGTGGTACTGCTGAGGTGTTATGGTAACCCAGGTTGCTTTGACAGCGGCCTTCAGCTCGTCTGTTGTATGGTCTGGTGTCTCATTTTCCTCTTGTTCAGGTCAGGCGAGTTGGCTGGCCAATCAAGCACAGTAATACCATGGTCAGCAGACCAGTTACTAGTAGTTTTGGCACTGTGGGCAGGTACCAAGTCCTGCTGGAAAAGGAAATCAGCATCTCCATAAAGCTTGTCAGCAGATGGAAGCATGAAGTGCTCTAAAAATCTCCTGGTAGACAGTTATATTGACTTCAAGCAACTTGGATTCTGTGCCTCTCCACTCTTCCTCCAGACTCTAGGACCTTGATTTCCAAATGAAATGCAAAATGTACTTCAACCTGAAAAGAGGACTTTGAACCACTGAGCAACAGTCCAGTTCTTTTTATCCTTACCCCAGGTAAGATGCTTCTGACGTTGTCTCTGGTTCAGGAGTGGCTTGACACTAGGAATGCGACACTTGTACCTCATTTCCCGGACACGTCTTTGCGTGGTTGCTCTTGATGCACTGAGTCTATCCTCAGTCCACTCCTTGTGAAGCTCCCCCAAGTTCTTGAATTGGCTTTGCTTGACAATCCTCACAAGGCTGCAGTCATCCTTGTTATTAGTGCACCTTTTCCTACCACACTTTTCCCTTCCAGTCAACTTTCCTTGAATATTCTTTGATACAGTACTCTGGGAACAGCCAGCTCTTTCAGCTGTTACCTTCTGTGGCTTACCCTCCTTGTGGAGGGTGTCAATGAGTGTCTTCTGGACAACTGACAAGTCAGCAGTTTTCCCCATGATTGTGGTTGTGTGTACTGAACCAGACTAAGAGATTAAAGGCTCAGGAAACCTTGCAGGTGTTTTGAGTTAATTAGCTGATTAGAGCTCTTCTCAGGTCAACATTTCTGTGTTATAAATTCTTTATTCTAATATTTTGAGATACTGGATTTTTTCATTTCCATGAGCTATAAGCCGTAATCAAGATTCAAATAATAAAAAGGCTTGAAATATTTCACTTTATGTGTAATGAATCTAGAATATATGTAAGTTTCACTTTTTGAATTAAATTACAGAAAAAAAAAGAAAAATATATTTTCCACAATATTCAATTTTTTTGAGGTGCACCTGTATATAAGCCAAATGTTTTTTGGAAACAAAAGGAGGAGGCTGTTCTTAGTTCTTAGTGTTCAGTTAATTATTTAACTGTTTAAGTAAGATGAGAAATTCCACAACAAAACATATTTCAACCATTTCGTAATGCCTGAGCATCCATTTGGTCTTATGGTTATCAAAGAGGTGTGTGTGTGTGTGTGTGTGTGTGTGTGTGTGTGTGTGTGTGTGTGTGTGTGTGTGTGTGTGTGTGTGTGT
>JAOVYW010000084.1:6889444-6900481 GCA_025775045.1 Hiodon tergisus | reverse complement strand
CTGAACCTGAACCTGAACCTGAACCTGAACCTGAACCTGAACCTGAACTGTGGCTGAAGGGGATGAGCAGGGCATTAAAACGAGTAGGAGTCATTTTCCCCGCTCTGCTCAAGGATGTACAACGCACTGGGGTCAGCCACTGAAATAAAAGTCATTCACAGTGTATGTGTGAAATGTATGCCATTTTGGGTTTTTGAGGAGAACATTGGTCATCTTAGTGTCATTCATAATGACGTCCACATATTCATGACTGAGTGGAACCTTGAAAGTAAAAAAGCAAAATGAAGTCAGATACACCCGTGACTCGTTAACTAACTGAAAGAAAAGTAAACTTACAAGGGTCCTCCTTTAAAACCATTAATATTTGGTGGCATCATCTACAGTTGTCAAACGCACAGTGACTGAAACCGGTTTCCTTACTGAACAGGGTTACTTTAGGTAAACGTTTGGGAACTCTAGATACAAAAGAATGGTACAAAGGTGACACAAGTCACGAGGAATAATAAATCCTGCCAAAAGCCTGCTTGGCAAAAACATTGTTCCATCTGCAGTTTGTACCCGAGCATCTGGCCAAAGGCCATTAAAGAAGCCTGATCGTGTTTCACCCGGGTTTTACTGTCCATGTTCTTCGCGTATTCCTCAGAGGATCCTGCAGATCCCCACCGGAGCGTCTCATACACATGCCCCCGAGTTTCCTTCTCCTGAATACAGTGAATCAATCAAGGAATTCGTACTATTACAAAAGTGTGATTATGAAGCAGTATACATTTTGTCATTTTACTTTATGCTGCAGAAACAATTAATTAAATCTTGCATTCATATTTAAGTTTATTTCTTCATTTATCACACTATATACCAAAAGTAATGTCAGACTAAAAAGTATAATTGTGGCTAGTGGCTAGTAAGACATTGGTTTTTTTTAATTAAATTAATATTTACTTTTGAATTTCATCTTATGCTGAATCAAGTTTTTTTTGGTTCAGTGACACTGTAAATGAAATTTCAGTGTCTTCCTCAGCTGCAAATTAAATGATGTTAGATAGCAATGTAAATTAACTTGATCTTTTTTTTCTCTTAGTTACGTAATTACACAAGATATCATGGCACACGTCAGTGGTTGTAAAACATCTGCACATTCTGTAACACAAACTACAACATTTAAAATGGAAAGAAACTTCCAAAACTATATTTATGACAATTTATTCCACTTTTTTCTATATTCTATTTCTAGGCAGACACAGGCTACTTCTTTTTTTTTTGACACTGAGTACTAACAATATGCTCAAACAGTGCCCTCGTTATGCTAGAGACAAATCTGATATGGCCTCGTCACTAGGGGTTTTTTGAGGCACTGGTTGTCCTGAGATGGGTGGTGGTTTGTCCTTTTTTCGTAATTATTTATTATTTTGGGACAATTATTTATGCACTGCATTCAATTCATGCAGGATTTCAATGATCATCAAAACCACCGCCCCCCTTGGCAAGTCCGATCTGCTCCCTCAAACAACACATCAGTGGATGCCCCATTTGCATGCAGAGCATTCCTCATTGAAGACATTTCTTTCAAATACTGTTTCTGATGTGAATAACCATTTCCAGTCTGAGAGGCCATTTATGTACTCTGATCCCAGACGTGTTCTTTCTGCATAAAATCGGCACGCACACTGTACATAGTTAAATAAGAAATCACGCAGTATATAGTTAATCTAGACTAAATCAATACTGAAAAGCTATTCTAAAAATCCACACTTTTCAACGACATTCAGTACCCTAAAGGTTGGCTCCTTGCTAGGTATGCCCTAACTAGCTTTCACCAGTTGAAGCAGATGACCACAGCTACTTGCACTTTAAGTGACCAAAACCTACTTAAGTCTGATCCAATTCGTTTCAAAGTTGCGATTACACATTTTTATTTAATTGTACCTAGATTTAGTGCAGGTCGTGTCGCGTCTTCTCGGTCAAGTACACCCAATAAAGCCAGAATGTTATTTATTATTATTATTTAAATATGGTATCAACGTGGATTGTTTTTAAATGATTAGTTTTTATCAGTGGCACGTTTTATCTGAAAACAGACCAAAAACCTGAAAAAATAAATAAAAAAAACTTCTGTAACATTATCTTTTCCTGAGTTATTTCTGTCATTACTGAATGCTAACGGCCAAATCCTTGATGGCCACCAGGAGCTTGACAACAAAGACTATCTCTTGTAATATAAAGATACTATAGCCGTACATTCGGTATGTTCACTATTAAGTCGGGGTTTTCTCTAAAATTTTTACTATATATTTACCTCTTAATTTGATACTTTTAGAAAGTTTATAACTTGGTAAATTATTTGGGGACCAATACATTAATTCTTTTTTATTTAAATTCGGTTTTATCCATTTACACTTTACGATAATATAAATAATGCACAAAAGAACAGATATACTATAGTTAGAAGTTATAGTTATGTAGGAGTATATATACTATAGATTGTAGTATAGTTTGTTCATGATTGCTACTGCGCATAATCTTACGTTTTTACGGTACCCTTCTCGGAAGTACGACCTTTTGGCAGTAACAGGGTTGTGGAGTCTTCCTGTTGATAATAGGTGTTCGTTTTCTTTTCTCTCTCCCAGTGTTTAAGTTAGATTTCAACAAAATGCTTTTAACGTAAAAAAAAAAAAAATCCCTTTAGCGTTGTTGTTTTATTTGTATATTGATGTATCTCCATCTTTAATATTCAACAACCTCGCTTTTTTAACCTTTGTCGTGGGAATATAACGAGGCCTAAATAAATAATGGAGAAAAACGGTGACAGACTGGAACTGCAAGGTTAAATGACACCCAGGTAATTAACTATCTAAATGCAGAATACGTCTATTTTCAAAAACGTTTGTGTGATGTCGACGTCTCTACATTGCGGTCTTATGTTATGGACAATCCATGACAACGGCTAGCTAAGATTTATGACGATTGTGGTTGACTAGCTAGCCATCTTGGTAACAGCCTAATTTATGTTATTAAAACCTTTTTTCTTTCTACTTCTATTAACTTGTTACTGGTGATTTGCAGGGCAAGAGGATGGTTGATGAAAAGGTCTCTCTTCCACTTAATTCGGTTTCAATCTTGAGATGAATTAAATCGGTGAGTACCATGCTAACAATCTGTCGATTGTTTTTGGTTGTAATGTGGAATCGTCGAGTCTTCTGAATTCTGAGCATGTTATCTTGTCTAAAATCAGCTTATGTTTTAATCTCTAGCCTGTTTCGATCTGCCTTATTTCGTAGATGTAACTGCTTTTATAATGTGTGCACCAATTGTATGAGTTGGTTTGCGGGCTGTATGAATGTGTCCTGATCAGACATTTCAGGACATGTTATAACGTTAATGCAAAAACAACGGGTTTCGGATCAGTTTATCTGGCAACGGGTGTTGAATTAAATTTTTCGTCTGGTGATTTTTATTTTATGTAAACAAATGTTTGCCTTTGTTTTTTTTATTTTTATGCCATCTCGACGCCTACGTAAATTTGATCCTCTTGTTTTGCTTAGATAAACTGCAATGTGTGATAGCATGCACCTAGGAAGCCGAATTCGTTGAGATGGGGCGTTGACAAAATTGCGTATCTGTCTTAATATATGTGGTTTTTTTTAAATATATATATATATATTTTAAAAGATATGAATCTACTTTTTCTTCCAATAGCTATGGCTTCCCAGGCTCAGGTTTATTCATCCCCCTCGGTGTCCTCCAGCGCTTTTTGCCGCGTGAAGAAGCTGAAGGTGGAGGACTGCATGTGGGATGTAACTAGCCAATCCGGCGAAAGCAAATACTACCTGCCCGGCCCCGCCCAGGGCAACGCCGGCAGCTCCGCGTCCTCTAGCTTCAACCCTGCCTACAACCCAGCCAATCTGATCTTTCCTCCGACGGGGGGCTCCCGAGGGCAGATCGTGGTTCGGGCAGCTGATAGCACCGGGAGCCTCCCGGGGCCCTCCTCCTCCTCCTCTTCGTCTTCCTCCTCCACCTCCTCCTCCTCCTCCTCCAGCTGCCGCGTTCACAACGCCACCTCCTCCAAGTCCCGTGACTTGTACCAGAGGCAGCACAGCCTGAAGCGTAAGAAGGAGGAGGTGGACAGCAGCGACAGCGTCCAGATCCTGGAGGAGCTCTCCGCTCCCGCGCTCTCCCACCGCGCCGGCGGCGCTGACGGCGGCACGGCGGCCCAGTCCATCGCCCACTCCACCTCCACCACCAAGAGCAGCAACTCGCACAGTGAGGGCGACTACCAGCTGGTGCAGCATGAGATCTTGTGCTCGGTGTCCAACAGCTACGAGGTGCTGGAGTTCCTTGGCCGCGGCACGTTCGGACAGGTGGCCAAGTGCTGGAAGCGCGGCACCAACGAGATTGTGGCCATCAAGATCCTGAAGAACCACCCGTCGTACGCCCGTCAGGGTCAGATCGAGGTAGGCGTGCGTTTCCTGCGAGCTCTGTAACCCTTGTCAGTGTGCCCACCTGTCGACCTTAGCTTGTAGCTTGGTCATTACATTGCACTTTTTACCCTTTGCACTGATTTGCACTGTTTGTATGTCGTTGCGAGTGTCTGCTGAATAAGTAAAATGCAGAATGTAAATGTATAACCTAAGGGAATGCAAAATTGCTCACAACATACTTAAATGGTGAGAATGACTGGAATTAATCAATCACATTAATGTAATCACAAATTTGGCCACTGGTCACATGCTATTTAGAGTGGTCAGTAGTTGAAAGACTTGAGGGAAGACTGTTTGACCTGCGCACTGTGTTTCTTCTAACGCTTAAAAACATGGCAATTTTGCCAATTTTCTCACTCGTCATAGGTACGAGTTGTTAGCCGGATGAGGTGAAACAACTGAGGCTGGGGTGTTTGGGGTTCAAGTTTTCAAAACAAAGGGTTATGTATAAGCGTACTTTACTAACTAGACATTGAATGTCCAGGAGCTTTACCTGCCTCTGTAAGCCCTTTCCATTAAGCATTTCACGGCCCTTTGAATGTAGCCAAGTTTTTCGGTCCTGTATAATGCGCGTTGGTTTCCCCTCTCAGGTGAGCATCCTCACCCTGCTCAGCGCAGAGAACGCGGATGAGTTCAACTTTGTGCGCTCCCATGAGTGCTTCCAGCACAAGAGCCACACCTGCCTGGTGTTCGAGATGCTGGAGCAGAACCTCTACGACTTCCTCAAGCACAGCAAGTTCAGCCCGCTGCCACTCAAATCCATCCGGCCCGTCCTGCAGCAGGTGGCCACCGCCCTGACCAAGCTCAAGAGCCTGGGCCTCATCCACGCCGACCTCAAGCCAGAGAACATCATGCTGGTGGACCCTGTCCGCCAGCCCTACCGGGTGAAGGTCATCGACTTTGGCTCGGCCAGTCACGTCTCCAAGGCAGTGTGCTCCACCTACCTGCAGTCTCGCTACTACCGGTAAGTCCAGATTTCTTGCCGAACCTCGCCGATTTTTATGCGGTGCTGGTTTAGTGATCAGAGGAGCTAGTGTTCACCATATTGGAGAACCCCCCCCGTGTTTAGAGGGCGGCCTCAGAGACTAGCCTAACATGAAGCAGTTGTTTTAAACATTGTGAAAGTCCTTTCAAAGAAGTCAAGTGCTTCTGTGTGTGAGCTTGCTTACTCCGAACCTCTTCTGAGGACGCATAGCATGGTGTGTCATCTCACGGCTGTCCGTTTCTGTCGCCATGACCACAGGGCCCCGGAGATCATCCTGGGCCTGCCGTTTTGCGAAGCCATTGATATGTGGTCGCTGGGCTGTGTCATCGCAGAGCTCTTCCTGGGGTGGCCACTCTACCCTGGAGCCTCGGAATACGATCAGGTAAGAAAAGCGTAGAAAAAGTCAGCATTACACTTGTGTTCATGCATGGTATGTTCAAATGAGGGCCTCGCCACAATTTGCAATCAGAGCTCACAGAGAGTATTGGGTGTATGCCCATTGTGAATTCTGCACTAAACATAACTTACTATCCACACAATAATTTTTCTGCGCTAAGGGTTTAATTTGTTCTTTGATTGACTTTATGGCCTCAGATCCGCTACATCTCCCAGACCCAAGGGCTACCGGCTGAGTACCTCCTGAGCGCAGGGACCAAGACCAGCCGCTTTTTCAACAGAGGCCCAGACTCCAGCTACCCACTCTGGAGGCTTAAGGTAACTGCTTCTCTTAAAGGCCGTTGCGTGTCTTGTGTTTGTGGGGAGACAGAAGCCTTTTTGGCTAATGCTCCCCTGTAGATAAATGGCCTAGCCCTCTGTGCTTTTCCTATTATAATCCTTTTATAAGACTGTGCTTCAGCCTACCAGTGCAGTGTTTAAATACGACTTCCTTTGTCCTCCTGCAGACGCCTGCGGAACACGAGGCAGAAATGGGGATTAAATCGAAAGAGGCTCGGAAATACATTTTCAACTGTCTGGATGACATGATGCAGGTACAGCGTTTACATTCAGTGGGTCCCGAAGGTCAGCGTGTACGCACCGCAACTTTAATGTCTTAGTTTGAGCGGTTCGTGAGTCTGGCATGCATCCCGTCTGTGACTTATTGGCATACCCAATCAGCCTTTGTCACACGAGAACCGTGACGAAAAAGGAAAACGGCATTCCCTAAACGGAGTAGTGAACTAAGGGGGTCGTCCTTGTTGCACCCTGCGTTTGCCATTGGTCGATGGGCTCAGGAAGGAGTCGGCTTATGGGAGAATGCAATGTTTGCGGGGTGATGATAAAAGACAAATGCAAATGCGGAAACACGCCGATGTGTCTCCTGTCCTAGGTCAACATGACTAATCTGGAAGGGACCGACATGTTGGCGGAGAAGGCGGATCGACGGGAGTTCATTGACTTGCTGAAGAAGATGCTGACCCTGGACGCTGACAAGAGAATCACCCCCATGAAGACCCTGAACCACTCTTTTGTGACCATGGCCCACCTGCTCCACTTCCCACACAGCTCGCAGTAAGCACGGGAGAAATTCCACGCTCATTCCTTCTCATCCCGTTCGTAAGGCGTTCTCAGAGATCCTGCTGGGAGGGTCAACAGGATTCGTCCGATGACTTATGATGAAGATATTGGCCCTGGTTTTTGGTCGTTTGTGACTCCTGGTCTTGGAGAGTAGCATATCGCTATGTTTTTGTTTGTTTGTTTGTGTTGTCCTTTGACAAAACCAGTATATTTGAAACGTGGTTGTAAGTCATGGTTTAGTCATCCCATGAATGATTAACTCGTGCTTTTGCTAACCCTGCACAGTGTGAAGTCCTGCTTCCAGAACATGGAGATATGCAAGCGGAGGTGCAACGCCTTCGACAACGGGAAGAGCCTCTTCACCAGCAACGGGGCCCCCGGTGCCGCCACCAACCTCACCGTCACCTTCAGCAGTCAGCTCAACCAGCCCAATCAGGTGAGCGTGCCGTTGGGTTCCCGCCTGGGGCCCCTCACGGTGGGACACGCTGCTGCACCTCGGTGGCGGTTTAGGTTCGTCCGTCAGCGGGGCCAACAGTACACATGAAGTCGCTCACCAGAATCCCAGTGCACTTTGAGTCACTTTAGCTTTTCAAATTGACGTGGGTCTCTCTGGTCCGGTACAGTAATAAAATACTTAAATTAAAATTAGCAGTAATGTGCAGCGTCCCCAAATACTGTTTTCAAGACAGTGGAGATGTTAGCCAGGCTTTTCTGTAATAAATGTAAGCAATTCGGTTAAACATCCCTTTGTAGACACTTTTCCCTACAGCAGCATACATGGCCATTAGGCAAGTGTATATTGAATGACACAAGAGAAAGGGTGCTTAGATATAAGATTCCAGACATATGACGAAGGGGGTGTGGTCTTTTCCCTTCACCGGCCCTATGTGTTGCTCCGGCGTCAGGTGGCCTCCGCCGCCGGCCCGTCCCTCTCCCTCAGCAGCAACGTCCCGCTGCTCAACTACCAGCCAGCCCTCTACCAGCAGGCCACCATCAACATCCCCGGCTTCACCCAGCAGGGCGTGCCGCTGCCAGCTCGGCCCGCTCAGCTGTGCGGCCAGGCTGAGCCCTTCCAGCAGACCCTTATAGTCTGCCCTCCCACCATCCAGGGTAAGGGCGCCATGCCCCCTCCAGCGCCGGGCTTCCCACAACACGACGTAAAGATCGTCACGCGACTTCAAAGGCGGATCTTCCATCCAAAACGCGTCGGGTCGGTTAACTACAGCTTTCGCTGCATGTCCTCCAGGGCTTCAGACCTCCAGCAAGCACTCTGGTTTCCCCATGAGGATGGACAACTCCGTGCCCATAGTCCCTCAGAACCAGTCCACCCAGCCTCTACAGATCCAGCCTGGCATGCTGACACAGGTAAGGCTCAGACGGAACTCAGAAGCGCTTTGCCCGTTCTCTATCTGCGGACCGTTCTTCTTAGGGCTGCCCTGTTCCAGTGGCAGTCCAGAGGTCCTACAAGACATGTCGCCAGTAGATCTCTCTGAATTCGGCTCTGTCCTGATTTTACTTTCATTTTCGCGTTTCGACCGGACGTCGTGCGTTCGGTTTTCCGTCGAGTCCCGTTCGGGGGTAGACGATCTCTTTCTGTCCAGAGATGACAGCTGTGGCCACCCCCAGTGAAAGAGTTTCTGTTGTCACCTCTTTGAATTCTCTGGGGAGCTGCATTCATACGGCTGCATGGCAACTGCGATCGAGTGCAATGGGAAACCGCTACGGCGCTCAGCTCGTTAGCAATACTTCATGAGTATTATGTTCCGGTTCTCCAGTCTTTTAACCAATATCGGGCTTCCTTCAATAGACCGAGGAAGAATCCCCTTTATGTCCGTGTGCCAAAGCTTAAAGCGACGTCACAAAGGTTTTTGTTTCTGCCAAACAAACCTTAACCCATGCTGTCCGCAGTCTTGACAGTCAGGTGAGTCCTGTCCTTGTTTATACCTCAAAAGCCCAAACCTCAAACCAATGCCTCAAAGCCTTTTGTGTAGTTAAAAAAACCAAAACCTTTCAGCTCTGGATTAGAAGACTTCACTGCCGTTTCATTACGGTTTGTATAGTTTTATTTAGAATCTTTCCATCCAGCTTGGAATACGTTTTCTTTAAAAAAAATATATATATTAGGTCTTCGTAAAACCCATAACACATTTTGTGTACAGCAAGGTGAAGTTTTTTTCTCTGGTCTTTGTTGAGGTATATTTACTTACATTTATTGAAGGGTATAAATACCATTTATTTATTTATTTCTGGGCATTTTCATTCAGGGGTCCAAGAACAGGTTTTTGGGAATGTATATTTTTGTTCACGCAGAACTGAGACGTACGCTCATTCAGTACTGAACTCTTGAGGTTCTGTTAAGCTTATAATGATATAATTGCAAGCAAAGCTAAACGCTTAAGGCCTTGTTCATAAAGCATTACTTTCAAAATGTACCTTTTTAACCTCTTTTTTTTCTGATGGACAAAATTTTAACTTATTTTTTTATCTTGCCCTGGTATAATTTTGAGAATTTAGGCATTTTGTATCAAAATGTGTGACAATGCTTTATGAAGAACATGCACGGTTTCTACGCTTGATAATTCTTGCGTTGAAGAACCTCAGGAGTGTTGTCACCGTCACGGTGTTCGTATCTCCCACGGTTTTCCTGTGGAACCGTCCAGTTTCCCCCTCTGCCAGTTTGGTGATAGGGAGGGGGGCGGGGCAGACCCTGTGACGGATTTCCCCCTTAAGTAATTTAACACCCCCCCCCCCCCCTCCTGAACGACCTCCTCCTCAGGGCACCTGCACCCCAATGATGGTGGCCACACTCCACCCCCCAATGGCAGCAGTGGCGCCCCAGTACTCCGTCCCCCTGGCGTTGGGCTGTGGGGCCGGAAGGCCTGCCCTGTTGGAGCAGACTGCCACCATGCTGGTAAAGCCACACCGCGGGTCCTGCGCCCGACCCCCTCCCCTCCGACAGCTGAAGAAGGCATGGGCCGCATGTGCTGATTGGTCTGCGCTTTGCTTGCGGCTTCTCGTTCTCATGCCCCGCCCCCCCCGCCCCCTTCCCCTCCCCTCCCATTGCCGCACTGAGGAGCTGTGGCGTTACCAGGAAGACTTGTGTCGACCAACGTCTGAATAGGGCCGTTCACTGCTGTGAGGATCAAACGCTAGACCAGTTTGGCTGCGAATGTGAAAAGCCGTTAAGTGTTTCGTTGAATAGAAAATAAAAAAAGTTCTATTTTCAGACCTTTCTATTTCAGAGCACGGGTCTTCCAAGTTCATTGTGTGGTTTTAAATCCAGCCTCTCTCACAGGTACCTGAACTCCCCCGTCAGTCTGTCTTCTAGGGTTCACACAGACCCCGCCCCCCTCGGGGGCTTGAAGGATCGCACCACTCCAGTCAATCCTGTTTTCAACCCCCTTTCTCTCCCCAGCGTTAACGGCCCAGAGCCTTCTCACGCAGTTCCAGTGCTCTGGTGGTCGGAGGGTCTCGGATTCTAGCCCAGACAGCGAACCCCCAGGGTTTGACCCTCCCCCCACCCGAAGTAAAGTTTCAGTAGTCGCTTGGTATCTTGACGAATTATTTATAACGTGGATGTTTTGGTTCAGATTTAACCGAGGTCTTGGGCACTCTCCCACCCGCGCCCGAGTCGCGGAGCACGCGTCGGGGACAGCCCCGTCTCGCCTCGTTCGACAGGTGGCCACTCTGAGCTCGCCCCCGTGTGTTCTGTCCAGGCATTGCAGTGCATGCGCAAGCCATGCCTGTGCTTGCACTAACTAGCGGCTCCTGCTGGAAAACGCGTCGCCTTCGTACTCACCGTTTCCGCCACATACGTGGAAGGTCCTCAAAGGACTGTTCTCTCCCAAAGAAACGGTGCACACAAACACTCACGCACAACAAACACTAGTGACTGCGTGCGCATCCGCTGGGCTCGGCTAACCGCGACGCCAGCCTTACTACCCGGGATTATGCTGTTCGCGCTCACGCACTAGGCTTGTGGAGCAGCTGTAACTGACTCTCCTTGTTGCGGTGTGTGTGCGTGTGCGTGTGCGTGTGCGTGTGCGTGTGCGTGTGCGTGTG
>JAOVYW010000084.1:6867784-6881180 GCA_025775045.1 Hiodon tergisus | reverse complement strand
TCTTAGTGATGTCAATCATTATTAGCTTCGAATAGTCACTTTTGGGTGGCCCCCCAAATTTAACTGTTGTTCCCCCCTGTACCCCCCACTTGAAAATAATCTGGATCCGCCCCTGACCAGCTGAAATGTGTTTACAAGATCAGATGCCATACAAAGAAATCTAAACAAACAGGGAGCACAAAACAAAAGTAATTATTTTATAAGACACAAGATTTACATTTCTGTTAGCATAAAATTACCATTTTTCGCGGAATTTAAACAACACAGTCGCATGGCAATTATGTTATTGTAGTGGAATATTTTACTTTATATTCAATGTCGTGTCACTCTTCCCGGGATGCAGAGGCACTGACCGTAGAATTCCTGGCTAGGCGAGTTCTTACGTAAGACCTCGTATCTGTCGTCACTGCCTTTCACCAGGTGAGTCACCTCGGCCCTTGCAGTTACACTCCCGCCCTGGTGAGTGGTTCTGACGTTACTGTCTTATTACACGCTCAGCTTTATGTCCATGCTCCGCTGCATTGGCGCGACCTTTCGCTGAGTCGCGGAAATTTCTTCGCACCTACGAAAACGAAGCGCATGTTACCGTACTTCAATTTACCACAACCGTGGCAATTTACCGCAACCCAGTAACCTTGGCCCGCTGCTGTAAGGACAATCCAAGCAGGGTTGTCAACACTATGGTTTCCATCCCCTCGGGTGACAAAGTCTATGGCTGTTTTTATTTTTATGTAAGCGTGTGATTCTGCGTGGTGAGGGTTGTCCCTGCTACTGACCCTGTGCTGCTTCTTTTCTGACAGGATGATTAAGTTTGTCGGTGACAATGCAAGAGAGTGTGGACGTCTGCTCAGTATTATAATGGGAGATTTGGGGTTGAGGAGAAGGAGCAGGAGCGGGTGCGGGAGCGGGCGCGGGAGCGGGCGCGGGGGGCACGTGCTAACAGTTGCTTTTTATTCCCACCGCATAACAACAGAGACAGACAGAGCATGATAAATGTCAGAGAGGAACAACAATAAACAGTTCTGCTGAAGGGTCAAAGAATGAAGGAAGTTTTCTGGAACAAAATTTCCAGGAGAGTTTTCGTAGCGAATGTTTCATATCTTTTGATGACGAAGTGCAATTGCGGGATATTTTCCCCACGTAATTGTGTAATCCAAACACATTATAAATCACAGAGGAACACATCTAGAAGTTTAACCAAAAAAAAAAAAAAACTACAGATCGAGAAGACTCACAAACGATCAACTTTAATCGCCGTGTTGACTGCAGGCCTGCCAAGGGAGAAAAGTTTGCCTGGAATACTGCAAATTTCAGCCGGTTTTAACTGGATTTTCTGATTACTGTGCGTCTGCTTTTTAATCGTCTTCTGGGGGGTATTTCTGCTATCAAGCGTGATTTATAATAACAACGAAGCGAGTAACATCTAAAAAATTATCCGTATGATTTGATTAAAAAAAAGCTCTGTAATGATTTAAACCCAGATTTACTTATACATCATGGGATTCGGCTGCTTTACCCTCTCGCTGCTCCTCTTAGTGAGAGCTGGCGAGGTACAAAATGGGGAGAGGTCAGAAACACTAATCATCTATGAGCCTGCGGTCGGTGGTTTAATTTGGAACAGCACATCCAATTACACCTGGGGAGGATCAGGGAAAACACACATTACGAGATTCTCTTAATACGCTTTCTCACAACACCCCGAATCGAGCTGTGCGATGCGGTGAATTTCTCGTCCCCGGGTTCACAGCACAGAGCCTTCCATTACTACGCGGAGATATATCTAGACGCTCCATTACCAGGAGAGGCCGTTGTAAAAGGGTTTATTCAGAATGATAGCGCTAAGAGATTATGTCCGACGACAAAACGTCTCCCTCGGTAGTAAGTAATCATAACATAAATTATCGGATAATATTAACTCATTGGGCTTTATAGATTATCCCATTCCATCCCGAGGACAGTGTATATGCTGCTTTGTATATAGCAAAAATAAATATTATCCACACGTTATGCTATCAACAGACTGTATGCGGACGAGAATTCAGTCAAACCATCTAAGATAATTTCCGATTAATTATCTCAATTTGACTTTGTTGATAAATGTGTTGAAAATCGGCAATACAGGCGTGGATGTATTATTGTTGTAAAAGTTACATACCTACACGTATTTTACCTGGAATTACATAAGGAAGAGTTGATATTAAGGCAAATAATGTTTTATCAGACCAGGCCGTTTAGACTGATGGAAATCAGCTGTTATTTACATACACTACAAGAATACTACTAGCTATGTATGTTTCTGGTCTGCTGTTAAATTCTCGCCTTGTATATATAGATCTGGTTAATGAGCAACATTACCAGGGGGGTTGATGTTAATATGAAATCACATTTGATATAAGCTTTTATATGTTGAATTCGTTAGTACTTGACTTTACTGTTTCTTGCCAGAATGCTTTAACCTCCTGCTCTCATGTTAGAGCTGGTTTGACCGTAAACTCCTGGGATCTGACATTTTGGGTGAGTTGCCACCGCAGTCTCCTTGGTCGGTGTAGTCACGTGCCGGCGGCTTAACAACGCCTGTGCTCCCTCCGACATGAGGGATGTTCCGCGTGCGGCAGGTGACAGCTTGTATCATGTCGTGCGACCACAGAGTCCAGGATGAAAAACGAGTAGAGCGATTCGTTCTCCGCTGTTCAATAATGATACAACACAGCTACAAACAAACAGTGCGCTTTCCGCTAGTGCTTTCAAACACTTTTTTTCTCTTTTGTCAAAGGTAACTAAATGACCCAAGGGGCTTTCATCAGACGCCTGTGTGCTATTTGAGGGACAATCTGTCAAAGACGTTGGCACGAGAAAGAAAACCACGTGCATTTATTCATTCGTTCGTGTGTGACAGAACTGTCATAACGAATTAATCCACAGCAAAGTGCTTAAGGGATCTACCTGAGGGAACGAATGGCGATTAACACAAAAATAACAGATACATGGTTTCTCAGGGCCATGAATCCTTTCCTAACAGCGACACCCCACCTGTCACCATACCTGGTTGGTAATACGATGTCGGGCGACATTGGTAACTTTAGAACGATACGATTCAGTGTAGCTTGTTGGTGTGGTGACCGACCACCTAGGAAATGCAGTTCTAATTATGAGACGCACGCTCAGCGTGTTCAGCATGGTATCTGGTGAACACGTGCTGGTTGATGTATAGACAGATAGCTAGTTGAACCTATTTCAAGGTGATGACAAATAGCGCAATTGATAATTGTATAAAGTTTTAGATGGTTTAGATGATTCTGATTCTGAGAGTATGCGATTATAATATTATTACTGAAATTGTATGGACTAACTATTAAGTACCTGTAAGGTGTTTTTCTTTATTTGTTTTAGCTTGTGCGTTTTGTAATCCTCAGTACTGCATACACCAACATTCGGGACTGCGTCGCGAAAAAACCGACCAATGAAAAGTAGCCGTTGCTTAGTTTTAATTATTCGTTGCCAAGACTGCACACGTAAATTCACGAACTGCCTATTTATATGGAGTTTAGGGCATACAGCCTGTACGTAATGTACCGCCTTAATATGCCACTGAACGCCACTCTCGAGGCGCAGCGCGCGTTTTGCGCGTGTAGCGTAAATGCTACATGCAGAGCATAATACCGCACAATTTTCAGCAACAGACTCATGTGGAAACCAATTTTACGCAACGTAACCTGGTCCGTTAGACATACCGCTAGGGTGCGGGCTCCTCCCTCCGTTTAAAATGAATAACGTATTTCGAAACACAATCATTTATTCCGCATTTGGTGTGAGTGCAGCTTTTCACCACAAACGTGCTACTCCGTGTTAGCGGGGATTTTACACTGGGTACTATAGAGATTTAAAAATTAAATGCACACATCCATGACCAAATTAACATCCCCCTCACAGTGCAGCTATTAGGCGGCTAGGCTGTTTATTAAAATTAAATGAAATAACCAACGGTTGAGCATACAAATCAAGAATGAATGCCGTCATGAAAACATGATAACGGTTTCCTGCGAGACCACTCCAGTTTAACATTATTTTATTCTCGAATCGCTATCCGAGAAAGGTACGGTGATAAGCGAACGCGGCTGAACTTTCTAACGTATCGGCAAAAAAAAAATATTCAAAGCAACTCCGTGAGACTTAATAATAATTAGAGGAAGCCCGCGGGATTTGGTAGTTATTGTTTGCACTGCGGTTTATATATCCAGACAAGTCGTGTGCGTTGTTGCTGCTTCAGTAAACAAAGAGAACACATTTTTTATTTTCTGTGCTCGCACCTTTGGACTCTCTCACACTGAAACGCTATATGAGGTGTATATTGATATTCCAGTCCAAACTCTAACTTTAACCATGATATCAATAATTTACACTGGGATGAATTCCTACAGGTTTACACTCCCGGAAAATGGAGCAAATCACCATTATTGGCAGAAGCCTCTCAAATGGAGTCATGAATCATGTTTTTTTAAACAAGCTGTAAATATTTTACGATACAGTAGATCTGTTTATACAACAGAGCTGTACAACAGCTTTATTCATTTGGTCTGAGATTTGACCTTCGATATGAAATACACTCCACGGCCTAAAGTATGTGGACGCCTGCTTGTCAATTATGCTCATTCCAAAACCATGGCCATTAAGATGGTCCCCCCCTTTGCTCCTATAACAGCCTCGATTCTTCTGGGAAGGCGTTCCAGTAGAAGTCGGAACATCTGTGAGGGGACTTGCTTTCATTCAGCCATAAGAGCATTAGTGAGGTCGGGTACTGACGTTGGGCGATTAGGCCCCCGCTCGTAGTTGGCGTACCAATGCATCCCACAGGTGTTTGATGGGGTTGAGGTCAGGGCTCTGTGCAGGCCAGTCGAGTTCTTCCACACGGATCTCGACAAATCATTTATGTTAGGGCCTTGGGATTCCGCATGACGATCTTAGGACTGTGTGTGGCTGCACGGCCATGGAAACCCATCTCATGGGTTAGGGTTAAGTAACAGGGCTTGTGCTGACGTTGTTACTCAGAGGAAGTTTGGAACTCGGTAGTGGGTGTTGCAGCCGAGAACAGACGCGTCACTCACTTCGGCACTCAGTGGTCCTGTTCGGCGAGCTTGTGTAGGCTGCCATTTCTCCGCTGAGCTTTAGTTTCTCCTAGACGTTTCCACTTCACAATAACAGCCCTCACAGCTGAGCAGGGCAGCTCTTGCAGGGCTAGAGCAGATGTTTGATGAACTGACTTGTTGGAAATGGGATGTTCACAGCATGAATGTACCACCAAATCTGTAACAACTGTGTGACGCCATTGCGTCAGAATGGACCAACATCTCCGTGGAACGTTTCTGACACTTTTGGTTCAATTGATACATTTGGAAATACTTAATGTTTTGTCATTGTTTAGCACAAAATACATTCTAAGAGCTTATTTGTCAATTATAAAGGGGACATGACAAGCTTTCTTTTGAATTTAAAATCTGTGTCTGCCTTCTGAAACACTATCAATTAACTGCACATTAGCCTGTTCAGAAATGTTCGGGATGTTTCACAGCAGTGATGGGACCATGTGACTTTGAAATAAAGTTTGTCATCTGTTTGCTGTCTGTGGTTTTTTCTGTGTCTCCAAAAGATCTCACAAGAAGACCTCTGAAAGTTCCAAAGGCTTGGAGTTTATTTTAATTGCCTTTCCCTAACAGTTTGGAGTGTGAGGTCTTCCCAGTTCAATAAAAAAACCCAGTTTGGGTTCTGCAGAACGAACCATTTGCATTTTGTTTTTGTTGCAGTAAATACCATTAAAGGGAGCGTATCTCCAAACAAATAATGAGAGAGGACATCATTAAACGGTCTGACAACTGGCTGGCACCAAGATGTAAATACAGCTGCTTTCACTAAACGAAAAACAAGAAGAGATGTTTCTGATTGGCATATCTGACCGACACACATGCACGCATGCTGAAATATCATGCCCAACTCAAGGCAGGGCATAATTACCAGGGGTATTTGAGCAGTATAAATATTTGCTTTATAGAAGCCAAGGGAGAAGGCTCATGGTAATGAGACCTGATTCCGATCCAACCAATAATTAGAGAGTGTGGGATTTTGACCTCCCACCTCAAAGCACACAAGCCTTTGATGATCCAGCAAGTACATTCGTGGCAAAACATTCTTTCATGAAGACCTCCCCGTCCATTTATTTCCCATGAGAAATCACAGGTAAACACCGGCGAAGGTTTTGAGAGCGTAACGTTTAAAATGGCTGCTGCTGTTATTGCAACATCGTCACAATGTTACATAAACGTTGTTTACAATATTACACAGTGCTTTCCGTGTTCAGCGAAAGAGGCGGGATATTTTGCAGCTGACGTATCAGAAGGATGTCAGGGGTCCATAGCCTTTACAATGGCAAAGGTCTCTTATCAGCATCTGTCCCGGTAACTAAGGGTTACGCTACCCAAGTCATGCGATAATTTCAAATAAAGAAAAACATTTTGAAAATGGAATATAATTTACTTAGCTCAACAAATGGGTGACGGTTATGTCATCAATTAGACATTCTAATGTGTTATTAAGGTAGTTGATGCCTACTGTCCAGTACTGACATGATTTGCTTCATAATTGTCGGTCATTTTCCAGCGTAACAGAGGTGGAGTATACCGGCTTTAGTCAGCTGTCAGCCCTATCTGAGAAAAGACTTGGCCAGGAAGACGTGCTCAATCATTATTAAGCAGCTGCCGCCTTGAGCGACGGGTGAGTCTGAACGTGAGCGGATTGCGGGTTTTGTTCACCGTTCGATGAACTCTGAGAAGCCTATCCCTGTCCACAGTTGGGTAGCAGACCGCTGTTTGGGAATCCAGAGGCGCTTTACTCCGTTAAGGAGCGTAGAGGAAATATATTAACCACAGTAGAAATCATATTATAGAAATATTAGCAATCGGGCCACATTTTGGTTTAAGAAAAAAAGATAAATAATCTGTGGTCCAGCAGATCACGTTCAGCTGTTATAAAACAGCGGGACTTCCAACTGTAAACGGGGGACCTGTCCGTTGCGCTCTGCATTTGTGGGGACGAGATTGAACTGGTAGCAAAAACTATTTAAATATGAACCTAAAATTAGCCAGTATCGAACTGTGCATCCCCTACTAAAAACAGGCCTATATAAATAGATACATAAATAAAGGCAATTACCTCATTTAAATTCGTATGTAGGCTATCCGTTTTATATTTGCAAAAAGGAGCTTGAGATGCTCATCAAAAAAATAAACGTCCCTTTTTCAGCAAACTTTATTTTCAAAGATAATTTTGTAAAAATCCAAATAACTTTACAGATCTTTATTGTAAAGGGTTTAAACAATGTTTTCCATGCTTAAACAGTTCATGAAAATTCACCTGTGGAACAGTCGTTAAGATACTAACAGCTTACAGACGGTGGAGAATTAAGGTCACAGTTATAAAAACTTAGGAAACGAAAGAGACCTTTCTACTGACTCTGAAAAACACCAAAATAAAGATGAGCAGGGAACCTGCGTGAACGTGCCTTAGACATGCTGCACAGAGGCATGAGGACTGCAGATGTGGCCAGGGCAATAAATTGCAATGTCCATACTGTGAGACACCTAAGACAGCGCTACAGGGAGACGGGAAGGTCAGTTGATCGTCCTCCCAGTGGCAGACCACGTGTAACTACACCTGCACAGGATAGGTACATCCGAATATCACACCTGCGGGACAGGTACAGGATGGCAACAACTGCCAGAGTTACACCAGGAACTCACAATCCCTTCGTCACTGCTCAGACTGTCCGCAATAGGCTGAAAGAGGCTGGACAGAGGGCTTGTAGGCCTACTGCAAGGCAGGTCCTGACCAGACATCACCGGCAACAATGTCGACTATGGGCACAAACCCACCTTCGCTGGACCAGACAGGACTGGCAGAAAGTGCTCTTCACTGACAAGTCGAGGTTTTGTCTCACCAGGGGTGATGGTCGGACGAACGTTAATACTGCTACAATACTGTCGCTGCTAAAAAACTACACGTGGGCCTCTCCTGGCGGCAAAGGGGTTTAGAAAATGAAAACGGGAATGTAAATCGTGGAAATTGCAAAGAGAAAACGCCAGGGGGAGAGGCGAGTCAGGTCTACTCGCATCGTATCTTTAATGGCGGAGCTAACGGGTAGTTGCTTCACTGTGTGTGCGCTAATATCCAATAAATACGTTTTTTAGCTGTAATAATTAAAAATTTAAAAGCTTTACGACGGAATTTTGTCCACTGCAATATCCGATACATTTAAGTGTTTGAGACATTATTCCGTCATTTTAGGGAAAAAACGTAGAATATTGTTGAAATAATAAGAACATAAACACAGTACTAGCTTACTGCATTAACTAGCTTACTAGACCCGCTAAATGTAAATTCGTACCTAAAACAATGAAGTTGTCTACACGAAAATAGGGTAATTCTTTCGCTGCAACAACTAGTGGTTTCGCGACATTTCATCTTGTGAACACGTCACACATAAACCACTGTACAGTCCAATCGTGAGTGCTGGATGGTAAATTCCGGCCTCAGACTAGGTTAGGTTCATGGCTGAAAGAGAACGTGAGGAAGAACGGACATAGATGCCAAAGTTTCTTTTCAGCTAAGAAGACTAAAAATACAAATATAAACAACCGATTTGTTTAGCCAAAAGAAAACGTAATAGATTTACTTGGGTAAGTGAAAGCGTTGGACGACTGGCTGACATTGCGCCTGTATATAAATGGCTGTTTACCATTTCTCCGAGCATGCGAAGACAGACACTGTATTGTGTCGTATGAAGTCTGCATGTCTGACACGAACTGAAAACACGGGAGGTTTGCTGACGACTTGTGTTGAACTTTCCAGTTCTGACTCCAGCTTCTCTTTTACGTTATATTCAGAGGTGGTTTGGGTCTGTAACGTTTGTAGATAGTAAACAAACGATGTTTGAATTATAGTCATTGAAGCAACACATTAAACGTGCAAATCATTTTTCGTTCCATATTTATAAAACAAAACCATTTTTTTGTAACATAAGTAAGGTGTATGTCGTAATGAAGTAAAAACGGTGAAAATATATCTTATTTTTAAGCAGGCGCTGCTGCTTGTGTTATTAGACTAACGTTACCGCTATCTATACAACGCCGAGGTCGTTAGAATTAATAAAACACCACCTATCGTGACCTTGAAACTTTCTCAGTAAAAAGAAAAACCCTGAATGTAAGTGTCAACCAAATTTGATCCTTTCTATTAAATTGAAACATTTAAGAAAGGTATGATTTTGCAAAATTGGCATGCACTTTCCAGTCCAGGGCAACTAGTAAAATGGATACAATATAATAAGAAAACTTGTTTGCGATTAGTAGACCAGATGTACAAGGAGTGTACCTATGGACCCTGTAACAACCCCCTGGCCTAATATCTTAGTTCTGATATTTAGTGGTTCTTTGAAAATGTTCTAACGTGGCTGGTAACTGACCTCAGCGTTCATCGAATGCACCTGTGGGTTGAACGGAATAGTAAATGGCTCAAGGCATGGCTGTATGTCCAGTTACACACAGGCCTGGTTCTGGGCAAAGTACCGTGAACATCCAGGCTTCCAAAGCGGTGCTGAATGTGAACCGACTGCCCTCCGGCTACAGGTCTGATGCCTAAAGCCCCAGATGAAATATCCCACTCCTTCTGCCCGAGTCGTTGACACAGCTTGGGCACCGGGCATGCCTTTAGTGCGTGTCCGCACGTTCAAGGCTAAAGGGGGGCTGCACGTTAGCACGTATTGCTGTCGGATCCGTTTCTAGCCTCTGCGACCCTCCCGAATACTGCCAGATAAGGGGTGGCTGTGCTGGATGCGAAGGCCCCTGGCTGGGGCAGCGCTTAGGGTTGACGTGGATGAATTGGTGATGTTGGGGTGGGTGAAACAATGCCCGGCTTTGAGTGCTCTCACCGGTTCCGCCCCCGCCTCGAGCAGTTGTTGTTGTGGTGTACAGCAAAACCCACAGGGAAAATGAGAGAACCGCCTGTTTCTGATTTACACTGGAGTCTTGATGTAGGCTTGCTCTCCAGACATGTGTTCCTTACACTGGGCCCAGTGCAGTTTTAAAATTTAGGCCAGACCACTTATTGTCTTTCCAAATTCTGTGTTTTAATAATAAGTATGATTTTCTTTCTTCCCAGTGCTGTACTCTTTATGTTTAAGATTATGATATAGATAATCTTCTCTGTTTGACTGCACATCTTCTCTTTCTGGTTATTATGGAATGTAATTTGAGAGGGCTCGAGGGAAATTAATTAATTCATGTGTAGAATGATTCTTGCCGCCAGTAAATATAAGTTTATATTGTGTGGGTGTGTCCATAAAACATGACTGGTCTTCACCACGGTTTTTCTTAAGACCCACGATACTCGAGCGAATTAGGAAGTGCGTTAGGACGTTTCAGCAGGCAAATGAGTGAAGTATGGTGAAGATTTAGTACAGCAATGCAGCAAATCCCGAACCCTCCCGGGCTTACTGGACCAGAGGCTTTGAGCGTTTCTCTCGCTTCTTAAAAAGAGCTCGTTTTCATCCCAGTGAAAAAGAAAGTGGCGTTATTAAAAAACGATTTTGTTGCCTTCGCCCGCTCGCCTTTGTGACGTGAAATTAATCGATGATGCCCCGCAAGCAGGATGTTTGGAATTTGATGTGCACGTGACGTGGATTCACTCTCTCCTTTCTGAAACACCTTTGTTTCATTTAAAGACGTAAAGGTTTTATCAATGGCCAAAGGGAATAAATGATTATTTTACCTTTGCGTTTTACACAATAGTCAGTCTGACTATTGTGTAAAACGCAAAGGTAAAATAATCATTTATTTCCGTGGCGATGAAATGTTGCAAACTCCGGCCAATGGAAATCTAGTTTGACTAAATTTGATTAATACCTTATTTGACTTTTCTAAATTAAATCACAAAGTTTTTGTTTAGCTTTAAACCATGGCTTTAGCTAGATGCAATGTGTCAATGTTGAAAAAGTATGTGCTGAAATACCATGTTTAAACTGGAGAATTTAAATATTAAATTATAATCGCAAAACCGATCATTATTCATTTCACTCTGGTTTTTTTAAATTAAAAATTTTATATCAATGAAATGTCTAAGATTCGGTTTTGAGCTCGGGCTATTGCTACAAAACATGCTCATCTCAGTTACACCCTGACGCAAGAATGGCAAGTTGACTAGACTGGTGGATCGTTCCGGAATAGGGTCGCCGTTTCTCATCACCCGAAAGCCATAGTGAGGGCAGTAACATGTTCTGTACTAGGCACTGTGACCTCAATCCCCATTGTCGTCACCCCCCCCCCCCTTCCTCCCCATGCCACGGATACCATGTGTGAATGGGAGGGGTCTTTAAAAAGAACATTTCAGAGGAGTGATGGTGGCCTAACTATAGCGGGCCAACGCAGCTCGGTGTGCTCTCCAGCTGTGGTCGGGAAGACGGAGCGTATACAAGGCATGCTCTCCTGCTGGCTGAGAGGGGGGGTGGTGGGGGGGGTCACACGGTCTCTCTGAATAGCGCCTCTGTGTTCCTCACCCAATCCGCACATACCGGCTCAGAGTATCGCTTTCTGCCTGCTATTCTCGGGCCGGGCCCGGTAAACAGACGTCCTGGAACCGTGACACGCCTCCAGTTGCGTAATACCCCGCAGATCCAGGGAACGATCGGATTTCGCCGTGGTTTGTGATTTGCGAAATTGGATTTCCTTGTTTTCTCATTGTTGGTCTCGTTGTCCGCAGTTGGTGAGAGTTTGTTTTGCTTATCGTGCAGTACAACCTCAAGGGTCTCGAGTTTGAGTCTGCGAGACCGCACCATTCTGTGGAGGATGCGGTTCTCACACACAAAGTAACCAGCATTGATTAAGTAATGTGAAAAGGCAACGTGTTTACATGGTTGTAGAGTCCTGTCAAGTGTTGTCAGGTGTTGTGGCTTTGGGTTCTGGGAAACCACACTGCTTCTGGTTTGACCTACAGACGCGTCTCCTCAGACTGGATGCCCACCTCTCGCTGTGTGTCGTCGCGCCTGGTCGATCTCTTTGAATGCGAAAGGCTAGCAGGGGCCTTTGGCCGACTCAGCTCGGGATCGAACCCACCCAGTGTGAGGGGCAGCAGTTGAAGCCAACGAGCCGATCCGATTGGCTCCGGGGGAGTCAGCTGGGCAGAATGCAGCTGAGAGTGTGGATGGTGTCTTCATCATCAGTCTCCCCGAGCCGCCCTGTTATCCTCTGCTCTGTTTGGAGGTGTGGCCCTCGCCCTAGGGACCTGGGAGCAGTCAGCCTTGTGCAATAAAGGCCAGATTTCCATTCCATAAAACATCCACAATTCTCACTGATCCTTACGTTACACTGTTGCGTTCGGGGACCTTGCTGTGGAATGTGGACCGGGCCTTGGGGGATCTTGCTGAACTGGGAGCTTGAGTCGACATCCGTGGTAATGTACCCCCAGTAGGTGCATCTCGACCAGTGGAGTGGCGTATCACAGACTAGACGTTACTCCAGAAGTGAGACCCGATTGTACGTTTTCAAGGTCGAATGCCTGCTGGTACAGGGTCGTTTGACAGGAGTTGGACGAAACTGGCCGATGTCCCGTCTGCCTTTTATTATACGCTGTAAGTTTGACAAGAGCTGAGTGAGCAGCGTCCCGTGTCATTACAAATTAGATTCCTACCGATCTGACAATATCACACTGGGGATCAGAACCGAGTCGGAAAACCCTGGAGTGCAGCCCGGTGTTCGAAGGCCTGTCCGTCTTTTTTTATCTTGTCCTTCTCCGAAAACCCCCCCCACCCCCCCGAGGAGAGAGACAAAAGCCTGCGATAGGGTTGCAGCGGGGATAAGGTCAGAGGTCAGCCTTAGTGAGTGGGTCAGAGGTCAGCCTTAGTGAGTGGGTGAGTGGGTGGGTGGGTGGAGGGTGAGGGGAGTGAGTGAGTGAGGATCAGGGCAGACTTAGCGAGTGGGTGGGTGAGTGGGTGAGGTGAGTGGTTGAGTGGGTTAGTGGGTGAGTGGGTGGAGGGTGAGGGGAGTGAGTGAGGATCAGGGCAGACTTAGCGAGTGGGTGAGTGGGTGAGGTGAGTGGGTGGGTGGAGGGTGAGGGGAGTGAGTGAGTGAGGATCAGGGCAGACTTAGCGAGTGGGTGGGTGAGTGGGTGAGGTGAGTGGTTGAGTGGGTTAGTGAGTGAGTGGGTGAGTGGGTGGAGGGTGAGGGGAGTGAGTGAGGATCAGGGCAGACTTAGCGAGTGGGTGAGGTGAGTGGGTGAGGTGAGTGAGTGAGTGAGGATCAGGGCAGACTTTTTCACTACAGGCTAAATTCCCCTCCAGCACTCACTGAAGTGGTGACTT
>JAOVYW010000084.1:6787404-6798127 GCA_025775045.1 Hiodon tergisus | reverse complement strand
ATCCTATCCTATACCACCCTCACTGACGAACGCGTGAGCAGGAATCTGGGAGTCTGATCCTATCCTATACCACCCTCGCTGACGAACCTTTGACCATGAATCTGTGAGTCTGATCATTTTGAGCAAGTCTGACCACGACGAGAATGCAAACTGCCCTGCTCCGTTTGTAACGGTCTATGTTCATGTTCTAACCATCCCCTACTGTAGCCTATCGGTGAGTAACAGTCACTGCAGGTGTATGCTGACTTACCCGTCAGCCAGTTTGTTCTTACTTTCAACTTTTAACGAGGTAAAATCGTCATTTGTAGCATGCGAAAGAAAATTACCTTGACGATATGTTGGTGGTTCTAGCCCTCATACACACAGTACTGTAAGAGAACTGGGCGTGTGACCACGGGGTTGTGGGGTCAAACAGTATGAGGGCAGCTGGACCCTTGAGCAAATGACTTAAATTGCCTCAGCTAATAGCCAGCTGTAGAGATAGAGGTAATATATCAAATGTAGGCTATGTAGGTCACCCTGAACAAGGGGACCTGCTGAGGAAGCCTATTTGTGTTTATGTTCTCTTTTTAACCTCGAAATGATGGAAATCCGATCATTTTTTAATGCCCACCTCCTGTCACTCCTTAAGCACCCTATAGCATTCTATTATGTGTGTGTACAATCTAGGATAGACTGCTCTGCTGGCTATTTTAAGATTAAGCACTGTTTACATAAAGAACTGCATGGCACAGATGGGTTTGTCACATTATTTTAAAGGCTCAAACGATGCGACACGTTCTTATTGAGTCCATTTGGGTCAGCGTTACTCAGCTCTACTGTATCAGTATATGATTGTTTTAATTTTTGAAAAAAATGTCATTCAAACTGATCCTACCAAATGTGATGCGGGGATGGTGTTAAAATGTGTAGTGTCAGATCTCTCTGGAGCTTGTCCCGTTTGAAACCGCGTCTGAGAAAGGCCGCCTTTCTCAGACACGGACCCGTGTCGGGGAAGGTGCAAGTCCGGTCAACTGGGCAGCAGCGCGGCGCTGGAATCCCTTGTTTTTACCGTTTCCATGGTGCTGAATGACAGGGCAGGGCTGTTTACCGACTCGCGCCCGACGCGAGGTATTCCCGTCAGCCAGCTGTTTCTTTTGATTTAGGAACAGCTGCCCATGGGCACGTGCCAGTGATGGAGGCATCCTGCGGGCAGGCTGTCTTCCGCGCTGGCGATGTTACCGTGGTTATTACACAGAGAAGATGGTTAATAAATGTAAAAATCTTGAGCAACTCAGAGGCGGCTACCCGTTAATGATGCATGTCATCAATTTTATAACCAACAGAGCTTGAAATGCCAGACAATGGCTTTGGCTTTGGATTTTATACTGAATTAAAAGCTTTTTTTTTTGCTGTTGTTGCTTTGCTTTAGTTTATTTACAGAAACCCCCAGAGGTAGCTGCAATGGAGGCTGGCATGCAATGCGTTTTGCTGTGGTGGAATTAGTATTCCTAAACTTTTGATTTTGGCTGTTGTTATGGTCTGTACATCGTGATAGCAAAGCAGTACTTTATCAACTGTTCGTATTTTTATTTTGTGTGTGATAGTGTTTTAAAGTGGCTCAGCTGCATTCACTTTAGAAATGCAATGTAACACAACTATCTCCGTGGAGATTATTTCATGGTCATGATACCGGATCCATGTGTTTGGGCCATACTTGTTGTGCCAGTCTGCAGAACAGCCAGATTTTGGGGTGTCACTCTGCAGGGCGTAGCCAGATTTTGGGGTGTCACTCTGCAGGGCGTAGCCAGATATTGGGGTGCCACTCTGCATGACGTAGCCAGATTTTGGGGTGTCACTCTGCAGGGCGTAGCCAGATTTTGGGGTGTCACTCTGCAGGGCATAGCCAGATTTTGGGGTGTCACTCTGCAGGGCGTAGCCAGATTTTGGGGTGTCACTCTGCAGGGCGTAGCCAGATATTGGGGTGCCACTCTGCATGACGTAGCCAGATTTTGGGGTGTCACTCTGCAGGGCGTAGCCAGATATTGGGGTGCCACTCTGCAGGGCGTAGCCAGATTTTGGGGTGTCACTCTGCAGGGCGTAGCCAGATTTTGGGGTGTCACTCTGCAGGGCGTAGCCAGATTTTAGGGTGTCTCTTCAGTGAACATACCGAATACAGTTATGTTGTGGGAAAAACTTCTGTGCTGGTGTGAAATCAATAGAGGTTGTGTAGCGGGATATTCAAGAGATATTAACCATCAAAATGGAGAAGACATTGTACCTGGCTGGATAAGATAAGTTATCTAATTATTTGGTTTTACACTGGCTATTTTTGACTTTTTGAATGTTGCTAGTTTCTGAATTTAGGCTGCTTGCTAAATAATCTGGCTACTAAAATTAGTATATTGGAAGCTAAAGATTAGGAATTTATGGACAGATTTTAGGATTCCATGATGAACTGCTAGTATTGACTTTGATCAATATAATGATTATTTTGGATATACATATCCTCCATGAATGATTAACAGAATTATAAGTCTGTTGATTTTAGAGTCAAAACAACTACTTTAATCTCCTAGCTGCCTGGCTAACCTCTCCCTACATTAACTGTCGGTTATCAATTATGCACGCATTGTTATGAATTCTTACCACAGCTGGAAGCTTGGAATCTGACGAGGAACACATAAATATCTCTTTTTTTCTATTTTTCTTTTATGTAGGTTTTTTTAGTGGTTAAGTTTCAAATAGACCTACAGCGCGGTAATGTTGGCAGAAGTTCAGTATCCACTGTCTAGAACACCTTACTTCACAGAAGCGAGGCCGGGTTGAGCAGAAATTCTTCAAACAGACCTTTAATTGATTTGGAAGCCAACTACCGGTTTGCTGTAACTATATAACATTCGATAATGGGGAATATATATTTTCCTTACAAGTTTTAACTTTCTCACTTACCTTGTGTTACCTCAGAGAAGGTTCCGGGTCATTCATTTACACACAAAGTAGAGCGTTACGATGGCCAAGCCGGGCAATTAGGCCCGAAAAATAGAGAGACAGCTCTTTCTCCCCCTGCCGGCCCAAACTGCTCACTGGGGTGTCAGATGCAGGTGTGAGGGGCGGGGGGCTGCTGACAGAGCGGAGGGAGCTGCACCCGCCTGGGAGAATTGGACGACGGGTTAAAAGAGCCGTCAACAGGGCAGCGAATCGACCAGAGGACCGCCCAGTGTACCGACAGCCGTCACCCGGGGCAACGACACCAGGAGAGAGCCGACCATCCGGCCTGGTCTGCCGCTGCAGTTAACGATGCCCCCCCCCCCCACCACCACCACCAACACGGTCGACGGCTCGCGGGCCGCGTTTGATCACACAGCAGACGAGAACTGCCAAAGCACGACGTCTGAGGTTGTCTGTTACCACGAGAGAGAGGCTCGGCCTCTGTGAATTTGTCAGCCAAATGAGATGGTCATGATCTGGCTGTCAGTTTGCCACAGCACCCACTTGGTCGGTGACCACAGATGAAGACACGACATTATTTGCCGGTTTACACCCTTATCAAGAGTGACTTGCATAGCTTACCAATCTGAACAGACTGATATTTACGGTAGCAATTGCTGCTGTAACCTTACTCAAGGTTACAGCAGCAATGCTCATCATTGTCTCTTGAACATGCCGGTAACAAGTTTTTTTAACCACTACGCCACCTGCTGTCTAGAGGAGATGGTACATCTGCCAAGTTGGGTTCTGTGCAGTATGTGAATTAACCTTCTTTATGCTTCCTGGCAAATAACCCAGAGTATATGTCTGTGTTTTCTGAGCACGTAAGAACATCGGGTTGTCACGTATTTGTGACTGCAATTAATCGCAAGCGGATTGGCTTATACTTTATCAGCTGGGTTGATTCCATTAATGAATGTTTATCATAACGATCATAACCGATGCAGAATGCTGTTTGTGTGAATGTTTGTGTGTCTGTGTGTGTGCGCGTGTGTCTGCGTGTGCATCTGTGTGTGTGTGCATGCGTGTGTGCGTCTGTGTGTGTGCGTCTGCGTGTGTGTGTGTGCGTGTGCACGTGGAACCCGTGTGACTCTCCGGCCTGGCATTGGTGGCTGTGTGAGAGAGCAAGCTGAGAGTGACACGTGATATTTATAGCCAGGGCGATAACACAGGCTAAACTGACGGGCTATCTAACGATGTGTCTTTAAAGTAGCGCGGGCGCCGGTGAGCGGCCCGATCGGTGCTGACACGGGGATAATACCCCTGCGCCAGGCCCATTGTTCGCCAGCTCTGTGCCCGTGGCATTTTCAGACGGCCTGTTGCTGCTCCCTCAGACAAATGATCCGTGCTCCCGCCTGCGGACGTTGGGGGCCCTTTCCTTGAAGGATCCTGGCGCGGTCCTCTCCCTTTTAACCCCCTGATTCGTGGGTAATTGGCTTAATCATGCACCGGGAGACCTTGCTGCCCCAAGGACCGGATTCCACCACTTTTCTCTTTGTCTTTGCCAGACCCTCCTGGCGTATGGGATCATGTGACTGGCAGTGGTGCAAAGAGGCTGTTCCGGTCTCCCCCCCCCAGTCACGGGCTTTTAGGGGAGCTGGAGCGTCTCATGACCCCCTCTGGAAGCCCTGTGTGTCCTGTTCCTGCCGGGCGTCTCGGCGGGGTGCCACTTGGCATGATGCACCCTTGCCTCTCTGTTGTTGTGGTTGGCCTCCGGGCAGCCGCCAGCATCAGGGAGTCTCCTGACAACGTGACAGCCCTGTCTCGGGAATGGACTCCCCCGTGTAGAAAACGCAGTGCATCAAAACAAATAAAAGCCACAGCGACTTTAGAGATGAGGTTCCAGCGCAGAGTGGTTATCTGGGCCCGTGCCGTTCAGAGATGCGTTACAGCAGTTCGACCGTTTACCCCGGGCACCTCTCCGGACTGACCGCGCGGCTGAGTTTCACGGCACACCATTAGCGTAACTTTTAACTGGTGCAGTCAGTAAAATGTTCCGAAATGACCCGAGATCTCCGCTCATCGCTGAAGGATTATTTTCTCTCTTTGAATATCCCCCCCAACCCACCCCCGCCCCTTACCCAGGACTATTTTTCATTTTCACCTCTCCGTGAAGAAAAATGTAAGACTTTGAACAGTTTCCCGCTACCTCTACCGACCCAAACCCTCTCCTCAAAATCCTGCAGGCAACAGGACGTTCTTGTACATTAAATAAGAACTGTCACCCTGGGCAACCTGCAGCTAGGAAGCATTTATTCTGCCCCACATTTCCTGGCACTTAGAATTATTTCCTTCATGCCTGATAACCAAATTACAATATGGCAGGTCTCCCCGGAGCCATGGATTGTTAGTGCCAGCTCACAACATACTTTCAACTGATGTGGCATTTCATGTACAGCTGCCAATCAGGCAACAGGAGGGATGGGGGGGGGGGGTGAGGGGGTATGTAAATGAGGGCAGCCTGACGGTGTGCAATTACCAATTACCACTGCGGTCCAAGTAACCCCTCCCCCCTCTCAATGACAGACAGTAGCGGGTCTCGTCCGTTCTTTGGTTCGACTCGAGAGGAAAAGAAAGAGGTGTATTTTCTGTTGTCTGTAATACTGACCATTGTGACACAGTTATATGGGCTTTGGGGATACTGTCCTTGCGGGGCAGGTGCTGTCTCACTGTGACCACAGTGCGAGCATCACTGTACACACGTGTGTGTGTGTTCCTACCCCGGGAAAAAGCTTTTTTTAAATTCAGTAATACGCACTGTATTTAAACGCATCGGTAAGATCACCGGTAAGGTTAAATATGTTTTTTTTTGTCTTCATTGTTTAGGAAGTAGTGTCTGACAACAGGGTGGTATATACATTTATGCTTTAGGTGTACAATGCCATTTCAAAAGAACTTGCAAATCAGTCATGTGCTTCACAGATTCCTTCCTGGCAGAATAGTTTATTCTGAAAGTGAAAAGAGGCTGACATTTAAAGCTGATGTATGCCAATGAGGCCATTAAAACCTATGCCTTGTGCTTTATAATGACGCACAACTTATATCCGCCAAGCCGAACGCCATGATGAGTGCACAGACACAGCCGTTTTGGACATCTGGCTGGTGCAAACCAGAGGAGGTAAGGCGTTGTTCATGGTGGCCCAGGGCGCAAATCTCTCCCCTGCAAAGCAAGTTGCAGGTTTCAGTTCCCGTTTCGCTCAGAGCTAAACGACGGAGATTAATGTACCGGATGCGAGATGGTCTCCCACTACACGCACCCGCACACGCACACGCACAGGCACATACACACACCACACACACACACACGCACACACACACACACACACGCACACACACACACACACACATGCACACACACACACACACGGCACGCACACTTTCACACACACTCTCTCACACACACACACACACACGCACATACACACACCACACACACACACACGGCACGCACACTTTCACACACACTCTCACACACACACACTCACACACGGCATGCACACTTTCACACACACTCTCTCTCACACACACACACATGCACAGGCACATACACACACCACACACACACACACACGGCACGCACACTTTCACACACACACTCTCACACACACACGGCACGCACACTTTCACACACACTCTCACACACACGCACCCGCACACGCACAGGCACATACACACACCACACACACACACACGGCACGCACACTTTCACACACACAGGCACACACACACACACACATGCACACACACACACACACACGGCACGCACACTTTCACACACACTCTCACACACACACACAGTGTTACTCTCAGATTGTCCCAGAGCTCCACACAGGTCCATCGCTTTCAGACATGCCAGCGGTTTGGGTTTTTTCCACCTGTTTCAACCACTGTCGCCCCATAACATAACCTGCCGTTTCAGTGCCACCAACTCTGATTGCTTTCCACGTTTTAGGGGATAGGGAAAATCACCTTCCCACTCATCTGAAGAGTGTTGGCCCACAGCTGGCTTCAGAGTGTGGGCTGCAGTTGTTCATTCAACGCCTGTTTATTCCTGGTGCCAGAATGCAATTGAATGCTCAGATTAAATACGATTCACAAATAAAGCAGTTCTCCTCTGAAAAGGGAAGCCTTTGGATTGGGCTAATCTTTGTAGTGTACCTACTGATCCGAACATTCAAGGTAAGCCTGCTATAAGGGCTTAGTCAAAACCGGCGCGTGAAAGCAAATTCCAGTCTCGGGGATGCGTCTTGTCTGCGCCCAGGTATTCAAAGGGATGAAAAAAGCGAAAAGTGAGGGTTTTCAGGAGACGGGTGAGCGACGGGTGATTGGCAAGCCAAACCGCTGGGCGTGGCTGTGGCGGAATGTTGTTTTTGGGTCTTTTCATTTTGTTCCTTTTTTAGTTATTTCACTTAATTTTCCATAGCTGCTCTGCCCCCCCCCCCACACACACACACACACACACACACACTCTCTCCTCTTCTTTTTTCACTGTGTGAATCTGCTGCTTTTGTTGCATTCCAAGAGGTTGATAAATCAATCCATCAAAAAATTCTTCGCGGTGAAACTCAATCAAGAAAGGTCATGTCGGTGGGAAAAGAACAGATTAAATTAGCATTGAATTAGACATGGAAAGTGAGCTCTGTCAAAACCATCACTGTGCTCAGCACAATTAGAATATGTTAATTATGCATTTCATTAAGGGCTAGGCGCTCTTTGAATGTGAGATGAAATGTCACTGGTGTAGGCAGCCGAGAAATGGAAGCTTGCCAGACACAACTTTCTTTGTACAATGTGTGACACCTTCATTAACATCAGGGATTGCTGGTCTGATTAGACTTTTTGTATTAGTTTAAGCCTTTAGGCTTTCAAATGCTCCGGATACTCACTCTCTCTCTCTCTCTCTCTCTCTCTCGCTCTCTCTCTCTCTTTCTCTCTCTCTCTCTCTCGCTCTCTCTCTCTTTTATTTTTGACGCTGCCGTCAAGGGCTCTCTCTGTGCTGGCTGGTGGTGGCTCGATGCTGAGGGGTAAATTGGCAAAACCGCATCTGTAATGTATCCGCGGGACACCTCGTGTTTTGGTGCAACTGCAGAAATGTTGCATGCACATCCACTGGGTTGGTAAATAAGCCTGTGCTTAAACGAGAGGGTGTGTCTGCTGGCAGTCGCTCTCATTGGTAAGCCCACTAACAAATGTTTTTTTTAATGACTCGCTTGCATTAATGTAATATATCATTCATAAAAAAACACACTGACTCCTGATTTCTTAAGGCGATCGATCCCTGTGCGACCATGTAAAAATTAAACCATGACACAGATTGGAAACAAAGCACCTTGGCATGCAGATATGGACAAACATGTAAATTCGTACAACGTGCATTATAAAATCTCTACCCAGTTACAGTTTTATTCTGAATAGTCCTTGAAACTGGAAACAATATGAATTTTTTAATTTGGGTTTTTTAGGGTTTAGGGTTTCCTATGCACATGCACACATATGTATAGATTAGGATGGATGGATGGATATTAATGTGTTATCAGTGACCCTGTAAAAAGCCACAGGGTGGCGAATACGGGGGTCTTACCACTTGAGGGTAGTTTTAAAACGACCCTTTGCTTTAGCTGGCAAACTGCAGACAAAAATGAAACCACTTCCGCTGCATTTAGCGCGGAGCGCTTGAGAGAGAACCGAGAAAAGTGGCAGTGGGTCACTCATTTCAGATTCATCCTCAGTCTGGAAGATTCTGGGGGTTTTCAGGGAGATCCCCCTTCCTGCAAGATGAATTCGTAAATAAGGGAACATCAAAAACCGTGTGTTCTGCCCAAGCTGCCACCGGTGATGGAAAATAAAATCTGCTCTTAAAAAAATCGTATATATATATATATAGAATATAATTTTTTTAAATTATGTGATGAAAACTGATTAAAAGATTTTTTTAAAGTCTGTATTTTTCATACAACTCAAATAGCAAGATTCAAAACAAGTTCAATACAATATTTTAGACCATATTCAGGACCATAATGTGACATTACCCATCCCGGGGGGAGCCCGGGGCACTAACATACTGGGAGACTGGGAACCCGGGGTATCTGGTCGAGACTAGAGGACGGAAACACTGGGGACATCATCGGCATCATTATTATATCAATCGTTATTGTAAAAGAACCTGTTTTTCCGATTGGACAAAATTGTGAAATACTAAAGATGCGTTTGTGACATACTAAAGACGTTTTTCTTTTTACCTTGGCAGGCTCGCTTGTTTGGGAAAATAAGAAGTTCCAGTGATATTAA
This sequence comes from Hiodon tergisus, assembly GCA_025775045.1. Taxonomy (NCBI): domain Eukaryota; kingdom Metazoa; phylum Chordata; class Actinopteri; order Hiodontiformes; family Hiodontidae; genus Hiodon; species Hiodon tergisus. The sequence continues at coordinate 6,788,869 of JAOVYW010000084.1, read as the reverse complement.
CATGCCCCATGCTCGCAGTAACTTAAACCCACATTACTCCGGGACCCCAGCGCCCCAAAGCACACTATCCCGTTACCCAGCCCTCATGTTCAGCCTTGAAGCCCTACGGTTGACATTTCACAAAATAACACGAGAAAGGGGTTTGTTTAAACTCTAAACACTAAAAAAACACCTCGTACGTGCATGCGTAACAGGGACGTCGTTGCCCTGCCATTATAGCAACATGAAGCCAGTCCCAAACTGGACTAGCAGCACGCTAAGTGGAAGGACTGCAAAGCCCAGAAACCTAATCGACCTCAGCCTTCATTTGGGAGCCCAAAGGGGCCACTGCACCGGAGAGAGAGAGAGAGCGTGTGGGCGGTCAGAGCTCCAGATTAGCCTCTTCCCTGTCCAGCGGCTCCAGATATACTGTTGTAATTGACAAGACGCTGTAACGCAGGTGGAGCGCTGGCTAAATGAATGTGACTTGTACAGCCCGGAGCCATTGGACGACCATTGCATTTTTAGGCCCCCCGAGACTGATCCCCAGCCTGAACTGCTTCAGGAAATATCCAGCCGTGAGAACGGTTACAGTGTCAAATGGTGAGCCGTGTTAACTAAACAGCCCTTTCTTGGCACCCAGTAACGGCTCCCATCAGATGCCTGACGGAGAACTACGTGTCTGTAACGGTTTGCACAGATGCGCTCCTTGGATCTGCGGTGCATTGGGGTCGTGGAGCATAAGGCAGTGATGGTAAGATCTGTGTCTGCATCTTATGTCAGTTAGTCATCCTTAACTCTGCAGCTGGAGTATCAACCCTGATGACTGATTTCCTTTCTACGCTAACTGAATGTCAAAACGTACTTAAAATGTACAGATTTTTTTTTCCATTTTCCATTTTCAAATATGCAAAACTCAGGCCTGTTTAGGAGTGGAGTTAAAGGGATTTTCCTGGTTTTTGCTTCGTCAGAACCCTTAGCTACATGAGAGGATCAATTACTAGGCTCCATTAATCCTGGTGACATTGTGCTCAGGGAGTTTCACAGTTTAGAGACGTCTAGAAAGTATGTAGAATTTGGCCACTTCAATAACTAGCTGTATGCTCTTGTCATTTACCTCAGCCAGCTTAGCTTGGGTGAAACCTGCTCAGGGCAAGACAAAACACCCTGCTACCAATGACAATAAGGACACTTCTTGAAATTTGTTGCAGAGGTCTCAATGTCATTGAACATACTCCTGATTTCTGACCAGCAGGATTCACTGTGTGAATCTCTACAGAGATGCCGTTAATGTCTGACTGTCTAGTCAATGTCTGACTGTCCTGTTAATGTCTGACTGTCTAGCCAATCTGACTGTCCTGTTAATGTCTGACTGTCTAGCCAATCTGACTGTCCTGTTAATGTCTGACTGTCCTGTTAATGTCTGACTGTCTAGTCAATCTGACTGTCCTGTTAATGTCTGACTGTCTAGCCAATGTCTGACTGT
>JAOVYW010000084.1:6761095-6771733 GCA_025775045.1 Hiodon tergisus | reverse complement strand
GGTTAGGGCTGAAAAAACCCCCCATATATATAAAGAAACAAAAATTGCAGAGGGTGAAGGCTATTGGAATCCTGCGGGAGTAAAACCGGTGTCTGTCTTAAATCAGTCTGCAATCGCGATTATCGGGCGTTTGTCTTACAGTCCGTCTACCGGAACGGGAGCAATAACGCTACCTTGAGCGACGTGGATGAACTGCGGAATTATTCCGCGAGGGGAGACCAGGCGCATTTTAATCATGCCCAGTGCACAAAGTGCGTCTGCTCGGGCTGCGATGGAAGAAAAGCTGTAATTAGGGCGGACATGTTATATATTAGATTAACCGTATTAATATGGAAACACCTGAAATGAATAAACATGAAGCTGCGGACGAATCGGCCTGTCAGCCACACCTGGTTACCCGCTCATCTCATCAGTAAATAAAGTCTTATTTATTGTTGTTGTCACTATCGTTATTTATTTTCGTTTAAAAAAAAAAAAAAACATCAGGTTGATTGAATAAAACTGTATGAATTATTTATTTAAAAATAACTTAGTTTCTGTATTGCCGTAGTCCATTTGTGACACATCAGGGGTTGAAAAAACTGAGATGAATATGCAGAGACACAGTATGTCGTCCACAACCTAATGGCGAGTCGATGGGACTTCCGGGCAGTGCAACGACCACCAAAAAGCCGTGCCAAAAAATAGATAGTCCCATTGCTTTCCCTCGATTGTGACACAGTCGGCTTTTCGTTTTTGACCTGAGTGGAATTTATATCTTGCTTGGAGAGTCACTGTGCCCGACCGTCGCGTTTGCTATTCATCCGGTGGACGTAAATTTAGGAAGGAAACCGATGTAACGTTGTCCTCAAGCCGTTTGGTTTCGGTCCTACGGCTGATAGCGCACGTATGCCATTGGCATAAGGTGGAACAGAAAACAAAAATAATAATTGCCAGTAGAAGTTCTGAATATTTTACATTTATTTTTCCTTTTCCACTATAAACCTACACATCTGCGGTACAAGGGGGCGCTAAAACTGCCCGTTTAAATCAAGAGTTTGATGCAAGTGCCACACAGTTGATCGGTCTGGTTGTTTTATAGTATGCTTTTCCCAAATGGTGTGTGATTTTGTCCAGTCCATTTGTTTTTTCTTGACTCGGAAGTAACAAAAAAATACGTGTGAGTTATTGGATATGTTTTGACCACATGGTGACTAACGCAAAGTCCCGGATGCTCTGAATTAGGACGTTAATTTTAGTTGGGTGAAATGTAAACATGCTTGAGTATAATGTTTCCATTTCCGGTTTCCATTTCAGGTTTTTGTATCCTGAAATCTATTGGGACAATTTCCCTTTTTAAACCTAAATAACTACATGTTTAAGATGGTTCACTATAGGATACATACACATCACCTATGGAATATGACAAGGTGGGGAAAAAAAATATTAAAAAAATATTGGGGAGCATGTTTGTAATAAACTATAGATTTAAAAAAAAAAAAGAAGGAATTAAGCCTCAAGTTTCTTAAGCTCTTTTCCAACACCATCGCCCTAAATGATCTACCCAGAGGATTTATATCAACTGAACAAAAAACAAGTTATGACGCAGTCACGGGGAAAGGAATCTTGCATTCTGTATCGCTTAGTGGGTGTTAGAACGATATCTCTGTGGCCTCTGTGTTTAGTTCTTTGCTAGTAATACAATTTAAATATGTGAATATGTCTCTGAATGGCAATGCTGAGTGCCGTGTGACCTAGCAAATCAAACAAACTGCTCTTCCCATCATGCTACACACTTCTGAATTATTCTACATTAATTCGTGGGGGGATAATACCCTGGGTTTAAAATGCTCGTGAGATACCACAAGTGAGGCTTTTCTTCCTGTGTTAAAATCACCAAAAATACTGGACCATTTTCCAGGGTTGAAGCTTAATTAGACGAAGGAGTGACGCTTTCCAGTACTGTTGTGACAAGCTGACATGCACAGACATGCCACATCTGGGACCCTAAAATTTGGGTGCTGGATGTATTGCGTAAGTCTCTAAAAATTAGTGGATAGTGTAGTTTAGAGGCCATGCGCGATTTCCAAATGTTAAAATTGGATCATTTTAACTGAGGGGGGAGTTTCACCTTGAACAGAGGGGTAATCAGCTTCGATGGCTCTGCGTAACCTTTAAAATTTTAGTTTTTTTTGGTAAATTAGAATAATTAAAAGGCAAATAAAATGTTGATTTCACCTGATGATGCTGTAACTCGAATGCCAATTAGAGTTATATATCGTCGTGTCTCGTGTTTTTCAGTTTATATAATAAATTATAGATTTAAAAATTGCTTTTTAGCATATCTCTTTGTCTGTTTCTGTCCAATTTATAATCTGGTTTCCTAAAATAAGACTGACAAACTATTTTTCAAAATAAAGAGACTTGGCATGGGTAAATGAACAATTCGCTGGTTTAATTAATGCAGTGTATTTTGGTATCATTTTATTTCATTATTGTTGACATGAGACAATAGACAAAATAGAGTATTGTGTTTAATTTTAGTAAACCCATCTAATTGGAAAAAGGTAATCGCTCTGTCTGTGTTTTAAGATGTTTTAGTTAGAGGAATATCTGTATCTTGGCACACCTTCGTTAGGCCAGACAATTCAGGTCCCCCAGATTTGAATTTTAATTAAAAAACACAAATGATTGGAACATTGCATTCATTTTGTCGTAATGTTCCGCCATTTCCTAAATCATTTGCCAGCCTCGGTTTTAAAGTAGTCGATACTCTAAAACATAATGGCTCGCCAGACGAAATCAAGGTTCCGACGCTGAAGCAAGGCCTAAATAATTTATAGCTTTAATCTGCTCACTGAGGTGTGTGGTCTATGACAGTAATTATAAATGCAAGGAGAAATTATAGCTGAATACTTTAACTGCATTAGGAGTCATCTGATGAACGAGCGTGATTGCCTTCTCGTTCCCAACAATAGAGGGCAAGTCCGTGTCAGAGTATTCAAATCACCGTGGAGCCTTCGCGCTTTCTCCCATTTACCATCAAATGTCAGTTGCCCGTTATAAAACAGAGATATGATGGGCTGTGGTAATTGAGGATTTGATTGCAAAAAAAAAAAGATGAAATAGCATTAAATGTTTATGAATTTAGAAGCCAATTATTTTTTAATAGCCTTGAGATAAGAGAGGAAAAAGAAATATGCCTAATCGCCATGGTACCGCTGTACTGCATCATATCAAGTGTTGGCATTTTAAGGAAAGAAAAATGTGTAATCTGGATTTAAGGAGTAAAACTCTATATTGTTTCTGAGCCATTTAATGCGATGTTTGGCACGTCCGATGAGTGAATAACATCGACGCATTTTGCTCTGGCAGTCTTGGGCACGCGGTTCGAAATGAGAGATTGTGTGCTCTCACCCCATCTCCCATAATGCATTCTCCAGGAGTCATCATGCGGTGGTGATGACACCTTTGAGCTGGTGGTGTAAGGGCTCTGGGCATACGAACCCAGGTCTATGAACACGGTATGCGTTTATCCCCGGGTGAGTTTCCGTAGAGCCAGAGTAGTTTCTGAATACGCCATTTCATACTGTGTTGCATACGTGAACCCCCTGTCTCCTGAAGGGCCTCAGTTTGGTACAGCTTGCTTATGGCCATTATGAGAAATGGCAAGTTCTTTATGGGGGTCAGCTTGCTGTTGACACCTTCTTTATTTTTTTACATTTTTTTAAGCAGATCAACGATAAAAAGTGATTGCTCATAGATCAGGAGTCAGGAATTGCGGTTTTTGAATAGGTCACAGAATATCATCACGTTTACTCAAACGTAAATGTACCTATTGATTGAAAAATCTTGTCATTTAAAAATGTTTATTATTTAATATGGTTTTAAAAAAATGTATATTGAGGCTTGAATTCAAACATTTTGCATTCTGAGTTATCTCTTTTATTTCCACAAAATTAATCAATCAAAAGAATCCATATTTTGCTATGGTACACAAATGGCATGTATTTGTATGTATTTATGTAGCTTGTGGTTTAGGAACATGAAATATTTTTTAAATGATCTTTTTCAGCTTAAAAATTCTGCATACATTTTTGTGTGTGTTTGTAAGTACAGTTATTTGGGGTGGAATAACCCTACACCATTTGGGACATGGCTGTTAGCCTTTCAGACGGCCACAGTCTTGTTCCCTTTGCTGTCAGAGCATCTGTGAAACGTGTGGCTTTTGGAGATGCTGATTTGGTGGTTGCGTTGTTACAGTGAGCCAATCCTGAACATCTGCCAACGCGTTATTTAGTGAAGATTTGAAAAAGAATTACACTTTAATCCCTTATTTGTGGCAGCGCTAACCGCACGCAAATCCGTCTTTGTTTACAAGCGGTCATTGGCAGCCCCCCACCATGTACACCGCGAGACTTGCCTTATCCATCTGAACTTCATAAATCGCCTTGGTGTTCCATGCAGAAAAGCCCATCTGGCTCCAGCCAGGTGGGGACCTGCTTACCCTAACCCCACTGACGGCTAACCTAGCACAGAGTGAAGGTCAGCCCTGCCCCAGCGGCAGCTCTGATGTCAGGTGATCATTCTTCTTTATTTCTCCTTCAATGTCCATCGGAGTCGCTAAAACCAGTTTCTGGGCTGGTTTACACTCCTCGTATTGCTGGTGTCTGGGTGAGCAATGCTTTGTGATATGTTAATATCACAAAATTTAACAGTGACTTTCAATGTTGACATGTTATTGCCTGCAATTGTCTCAGTAGGTTTGTTTTGAGGACAGAGAGGAGGATGGAATTCTGTAGACAAATCCTATTGTGCTGTCTAAAGTAAATGGTCTGAATGCATTTTATTAGGTAGGGGGCCGGGTGCCGTAAATCATACAAGAACGTCCCGGTGCTTCCGTTGTACCCTTACGCAATGTGCTTAACCCGAATGACTTCTGTAAATGTCTAGCCGTACAGGCAAACGAGAATATGACATTGCAAGACACGCTGGTCTCTTTGGGATTGCAAGAAAATAAACTCATTTAAGCAGGTCTCACTTTAATCTGCCCCACCGCTGCAACGTTGGTACAGGTGGAGTTTTTCTTTTTGAAGCCACGCCCTCTTTTCCAGACTGGGATTCCGAATCCAGGTCAAGTTCCCGATGCCAAAGGGGAAGGTGAAGAAAGAGCGGGAGCGTTTGACGGCGGCTACAGCAGCAAGGCTCCGTTCCCGAGGTAACCACGTCTTCTCCCCCGGCTTCTCCGGGGAGTTGCTAAAATAGCATTCAAGGTGGCCGTCACACTTTGATGACACGAGCTACGTCACCCGATTATCTCTTTCTGTCAATGTTAACTCCTCCAGAAAAAGGTTTTATTAGCAACACGTTCGATGTCTGAAAATGCAGCCAACGCAGACCCGGATTACTCCGTTATTAATCAAATGAGACACGCCACTCAACTCGTTTTCCGAGTCTCCACAGAGAACAATGATGTGTTCAGGTTTAGTATTGATGATCCGTGAGACAAACGCAAAAACAAATGGCGTGCTTGAAAGTTGAAATGAAACAGGTTGTTAGAAAACGTCACCACTTTATTTGTGTGGGTACAAAAGGTGCCAGCCTTGGCCGTTCCACTAACCTCTTTGTAACATGAAACACACCGTTTCTGTTCTCCTATATTTACACGGATGAGAGGCTGTGTTATTTCCAGCCTGTCTGAGAGGGTTCGAATTGTGTACAGAATCTGAGTCTAAACTGGTGATTAAACATTTATTAAAGTGCTTTTCTGTTCTATCATTGCAACACAAACATTTTACAGAGCAATATACTGTACATTTCAATAAATGCGTTTTTTTCCACAGGCAGCTGACTTCCTGCTGTAGTGCCTGCAAGTTTGTGGAGCCGTCTAATCGTTGAAATTGTAAATTACAATTAAACTTAAGAATCAGTCTGTCTTAAAAGTAATATAATTAAAACTTGGCATATCATACAAATAAATAGTAGTCATAGCCAATGCCACTGCATGCAGACATCAGCGATTATGTTCCAAGCAGTAATACATTTCATTACTGGTGATGCATTTGAACAGGGTGCAAAAAAAGATCAGCTGATGAGTCCTAGAACCATTTTTTAAAATTTGCTTTGATAGTCCATTTTCAGTCCAGGCAGAGGTCCATATTGGTCTTTAATGAAAAATATCTACTTCCCCCACCCAAATGAGTGGCCCCCTATGCACTGAAACATAGTGAGAGAATCTGACCCATGTTTAAAAAAAGACAATCAAAGAAATGACCAAATTAAACAGGTAGAACAAAGGTGGGTGTTATCGTACTGGCCAACGCTATTCCTTGTCCATTTCAACGTATTGTGAATGGTTCTCGGGTGACTTGCTGTGAGTTTTGCTCAAGTGAAGTTTGACCGCGTGGTTGCTCGCAAATGTCCGACTGCAAAGTTTGCATTTGAACTTGGAGTCGCCGTCTTCCTCCGAGGCTGGCGTCTCGGTCGCCCTGATGCTCAGAGCCGTGGTCAGTTCTGGCTCCACCTTTGTCTGCTGCTCGGCCGGCAGTTTGCTCATATCTTTTATCTGGAAGCCCAGGTGGGACTCCAGATGGGCTATGAACGCGGAGGGTGTCCTGAACTGAGACGCGCAGTCATTGCAGTAGAAGATTGGGTGGCCGGTGTCCATGTTCTTCAGGAATTTGGTCCCTCCCGTCTTCCTCAGCTGGTATTTGACATTGGCCAGCCAGTGGCTGATGGTGGTCATAGAGAGTCCAGTGAACTTGGAGATGTGCATGCGTTCCTGAGGGCCCAGGTCCGACAGCAGAAACTTGCCCTCGGAGGTCTGAAAGAGGCTGGAGGCAAACTGGGCCTGCAGGATGAGGAGGTGCTGCGGGTTCCAGTTGGACTGCCGGCCTTTCCGCTTGTGGACCGAGTACACCTCGGCGGACACGTCCTCGAAGCGCCGCACGTCCGTCTCCAGCTTCATGGGAGGGATCCGCAGAGGTATCGATGGTTTTGGCGTCGTGGCTTTGGGGAGAACCTTGACCATGTCGGCGATGTCAGACAGAGCGTGCTTCTGTGGGGTGGAGGACTGCAGGCGGGAGGAGGAGCTCTGTTTATGGTTTCTGTATTTCGTCAGGTCGATGGGCTGATCGTGGCTCTCAAAAAGGAAGGTGCTGTTCACTCTGCTGGCCCTGGTGGGAACCAGTGCCAGGGCAGGTTTCTCCAGACCTCGGCTCAGTTTGGTGAAAATGGAGTGAGTGCGACCAGCAAGTGTGGCTTCAGGCCTCTGGTTCGAAGGCTTGTTGGCTTTGCCCAAGTGATTGTTCAGGACGGACTGCAGCGCACTTAATGGGTTTATGCCGAGGATATCTGAGGAGTCGTTGACAAGCGCAGAGGGATTAATGCACCCATTGCTGGGTGGAGGACTTGGTGATGTCTTCCCCCTGTCTGAGAAATCTGGGCTTAACTTCCCTTTGATCACGTCATTCTCTTCTTTCACATAGTCGCCGTCGAGCTTTGAAGAGGAAGAGGAATCGTCGTGACCATCGCTGTCATCATTCTCTGCCTCATCAAACTTTGTGCTTTGAATTTCTTTACTGTCGCAGGTGCCACCCTTCTCTTTCTTGACGTCCCGGCTGCGGCGCTGACCCTGAAAGCACTCTGCTCCCATGCCAGCCTGGAGAAACTTCCCTTTGGGAGCGATGGGTCTCAGCTTGCTGTTGAGAGCATGCTTCAGCTGGACGGGGGGAGAGGTCGAGGGAGGGGCACTCTTGATGACTCCGGAGAGTTGGTACGCGGCGTGGATGCTGGGATAGGCGCTCCAGCTAGGCGTTCCCGTCTGGGCCTTGTTGATCGCCGAGGCCACCGTGTTCGCCAGAGACTTCAGTATGTCTCCCCCTCCCCCGGACACCTGCTCAAGGTCCTCTTCGCGGAGGTACGGGTACTTGAAATTGACCTCACCCTGCTTGTGCTCCTCGCCATCGGGTTTGCCGTCTTTGACCTCGTCCTCTTCTTTCACCTTACCGCCCGCTGGTTTCTCCACCGCCTTTCCTTTCTGGGGGTCCTTCTCGCCGTCCTCCGAGGCCGCACCCTTCGGGGACGCCTTGACGCCGGACGGCGCTTCGCTCGCCGTCGGCTCTGCAAATGCCTGCATCTTCTCCACAGCTATGGGGTCCAGGGCTAGCTGTTTCCCCTTTTTAGAGGCCGAGCTGGTGACTTTGATGAAGTGTCCCGTGACCATCATGTGCGTGGTGAGTTGCTGAAGGGTGTCGTGGGAGCTCCCACACTCCATGCACTTGAGGATCTGCGACTTGCACGTCTCAAACTGCCACGTGTAGCTGGCGCCGTTCTGATACCCGTAACGACTGCTGTGAGAATTATGAAAGCTTGTCAACCTTTGTGCGTCGCTATAGTTGGCCGTCCCTGTGGTGGAGTCGGGGGAACAAGGTCTGTTGGATTCGTATGCTCGTTTCTTTGCAGGCGGCACTAATTTAGGCGCCATCACGGGAATGGGTTCTTTCAAAGGCACTTTTTGGTAATGCTTGGTTTTTATCATGTGGACGCTCAAGTCCTGGAGGGAGTCGAAAGAGTGGCCACAGAACATGCACTTGAGAACCTTCTGGGCGTCTTCTTTCCCCTCCATGTCCTGCAGGTTTCTCTTCCGCATCTTGGAGGAGGACCCGGACGCGCCGCCCTGCCTGGTGTGGTTGTCGTCCTGGTAGTGTCCGCTCTTGTTCATGTGCACGGTCAGCTCCACCAGGGTGTCGTAGGCAGCGCTGCAGTCCTTGCAGCGGAAGCGGCTGGCCCCCGTGAAGACGGCTCCGCAGGCTTTGCTGCTCTGTCTGTAGAGGTGGACGGAGCTGAAGAGGTTGGGCTTGGAGGGGGGCTTCGGCGAGAGGGTCTGCTGGAGCGTTTTGGAGAGCGCGTCCTGGTGCCAGTCGAACTCGCTCCTGGGACCCCCGTTGGTGCTGTCGCAGCTGCCCTTATTGGCACTGCTGCCCACCTTTAGGTCCATCCCCACCCCCGTCCAGTAGGAATCGGAGAGGAAGCTAGCGTAGGCAGCCCTCATTTTCTCCAGGCTGCTGTGCATGTCGTCCTTTAGCTTGGAGCTCTTGCTCTCGTCGTCCCTCTGGTTGTCCGGCGGCGAGGCACTCTTGAAATCGGACAGCCTGTCGCTGGCATCGCTGAGGCGGGACTCCAGTTCAGCCTCCTGGTTAGACAGCACGCTAAGGGGAGAGTTCTGGTAGCTGTAGCTGCTCTTGTTGTCAGGTTCCTTGTCCTCGGGCTCCTTGGAACTGGACTTTTCGGGACAGTCCTCAGCCAAGGTGTTGTTCTCGGGCTCGTCCTCTGTGACGGAATCTCGGAGATTGACATCATCCTCTGGCACGTACACTAAAAGGGAAAATGAAAAATGTCGTTTTAAAGAGGGAAAATTCCTACTGTTGCATGTTTCTGCATACGGTTTCAAGCGCAAAACGACACAAAAAGGGTTTTCAAGTAGGCACAATAAAACATCCCATCAAGAAGTGATAAAAAAAAAAAACTATTCTCAATGGACAAAAAAAATATTGAATAGATATTTCAATGGATATTTTCCAGTAATACATCATTGACAACAGAAATCATGCTTCAGAGGAGAAAATACATTTTTTAAAATAAACTTTTTTTTTAAAACCGAGTAAAACTACAGCTTCAATGCGAACCACCACTGTGATCAAAACGGACGGATCTGCATAGTGTTTTTCCTTAAGAACAGCAAGCAGTCTCGTGGGTCCCCGCGGTTTCTCGGCAGGCCCCAGACTGAGAGTTGTGTCAAAGGTCCCCTCTCTCACCCACCCCATGCACAGATGTTTACAACAATCGCGGGGCCACGGAGTGACAAAAGGGAATTGATTTCTCTCAGGGTCCTGCTAAGTGTTATTGCAAATGACCTATTCCAAAGTGATTACAAGTGTCTGTCTCGGCACTGAAAGGGCCCTCTTTGGAGCAGAGTCTCGCCATGCTGAGATCCCAGTACTCCAAAACTTGTGCAGAGGAATTCAGCAGCACGGCCCTGTCTGCTGTAAAGTAATGAAATATTCTCAAAGGGCATTACTTATCAACAAATCACGAGCTCAGTGAGCAAATCCCAATCTACTCCCAAAACAGGCTCCCTGTCAGTCAATCTATGGCATAAAACCGCATTACCTTTCTCAAGGAGGAAATGGTTATTACTCTATTGTTAACTGCAATGACATGAAAAATCCTACCATGTTGAAATTAAACCATTTGACGTGACCGAATTAAATGCTTAGAAGTGTAGTCAGTTTCGGACCAACACTACACAGGAGAAGATGAACTCTTGCTGGACCAGGTAAGAGGAAATAATGTTTTTATTGTTATTTGTGAAAATTGCGCCGAGGACCGAGCTCATTATCTGCCCTTTTTAAACGATTGCGTGCGAGATCGTGCATCGCCCCACTCTTCTTGACAGTATCGTAAATGGTAATCATGTTCTTCATTTTTCACCCGTTCATTCCCGCAACACACAGGACGCAAATGTTATTGCTTCAATTAACTGGTAATTAAAACAACACTATTTCTAATTGACATCTCCCTCCCTTCTTCCAGAGCTTCCTTTTCAGAGACGGAGCATTGTGTGTGTGTGTGTGTGTGTGTGTGTGTGTGTGTGTGTGT
>JAOVYW010000084.1:6715205-6731183 GCA_025775045.1 Hiodon tergisus | reverse complement strand
GATCCAATGAACAATATACAGTGTAAATATAAATATACGTGATCCAATGAACAATATACAGTGTAAATATAAATATACGTGATCCAATGAACAATATACAGTGTAAATATAAATATAAATATACGTGATCCAATGAACAATATACAGTGTAAATATAAGTGATCCAATGAACAATATACAGTGTAAATATAAATATAAATATACGTGATCCAATGAATACAGTGTAAATATAAATATAAATATACGTGATCCAATGAACAATTCAGTGTAAATATAAATATAAATATACGTGATCCAATGAACAATATACAGCGTAAATATAAGTGATCCAATGAACAATATACAGTGTAAATATAAGTGATCCAATGAACAATATACAGTGTAAATATAAATGTAAATATAAGTGATCCAATGAATATACAGTGTAAATATAAGTGATCCAATGAACAATATACAGTGTAAATACAGTGTAAATATAAATATAAATATAAGTGATCCAATGAACAATATACAGCGTAAATTTAAATATAAATATAAGCGATCCAATGAACAATATACAGTGTAAATATAAACGTAAATATAAGTGATCCAATGAACAATGTACAGTGTAAATGTACAGTGTAAATATAAATATAAGTGATCCAATGTGATCTATCATCAACCAAATCAAAAAAAATTATTCCATTCTAGACTTCCTGCTGAAACTTGAGAATTTCGATTTAACGATTTCTGCGATCGGTTTGCAGTTTGCCGCAGACCGTGACCGAGTGGGGCGCCCCCTGGATGTTAACTCATGTAAACTGCAGATCGTACACACCCAATGCAGAACCCTGCACAGAAAACACTTACTCAGTTTGAATGCATTCAAGGCCCCCTCAACCTGGAACCACAGAAAATAGCGATAAGTATAAAAGTTTCTCACCAGAGAGTTAATATGCAGTGAGAAATGTATACTGTCCTTCCTAAATTTCAGGCCATTCTTTTAAATGTGTAAATAAGTTAAAAAGAAAAATACATTGAAATTGTAGGGAATACTTAAGTTTCAACGATGAACCCACAAAGCCTCGTAGAGAGAGACCCAAAAAGACCCGCCCAAAGGAGCGGTTGGTGATTTAATGCCATCAGGTCTCACTCCACACTCTCGTTCTGTGCCCAAATTAAGAGGAGAATTGATTGGACTGTGTTCAGTTCTGCCACAGGACCCCCTCTCTACTAATTGCTCCCGCTGGCGCCTTAATGGCAGGTATTAGAGTGCTTATCCCACAAAGTCCCGCGCGGAGCGGTACCCTCCAGACGGGCCCGGCCCGGCCCTGTGCTAGCGGCAGGGGCCTCTCTCGCACACGACACGGTTGTTAAACCCTCAGACGGTTTCGGCTACCTCGGATCCAATTGCCTTCCTGCGTAGTGCAGTCTGGAGCCCGGAGCAGAAAGACATGGCTTTGGGTTTTTAATATATGCATTAGTGAGGGGGAGGAGGAGAGGAGGGGTGATGGTGAGGCAGGTGGAGATGGTGGTGTGTTCGAGAAAAGGGGTGATGGAGGGGCGGTCCGAGATGGAGGGGTGATGGAGGAGATTTTCTTGGGGAGGAAAAAAAAAAAAGTCTAACTATGTAAATCTCTAACATGGACATTTAAATGTCTGACCTTTGTACAATTATGAAACGAATCAAATTTATCCCTCCTACGGTTTTTAAATGTTTAGTTCTATGTATCCTGTTAGTAGGATATTTAATTAGCAGGCTGATTTCCAAACTTAGCAAGGTAGCTATTTATGGTTAGTCCTAACAATACGAATAGCTCGCTAACACAATTCAGTGGTATTGCATATTTGAACTTTCCCCCCACAACCTGAACATTAACCCAAATTACTGGTCCTTCCCCGGGCCCGGCCCGGCCCGGCCCCGGCCCGTTCTGAGTTTGACCCGCAGCGTTGTTTAAATGATTAAATGATACCTTCCAGAATCTCCGCTTTTTACCAGCTCGCTCTTCAGACAAGCTAGGAAGCCGACCTTGTCATTTGAACCTTCTCAGTTTGTTTTTGGAGATCCTATCCCGGGTTGCGATATTCTACTTCTTTTGCTTAAAACTTAAAATATAATTTTATACGCATGAATTACCAAAAACTCAAAACAAAACAAAAATAACTAAGAAGAAAAAACTACTGCGAACAACAAGTTTAGTGCATGTTCCATAGGCGAGAATAGCAGAAACGCTTAGCATGAATTGATTTCATCGAGTGGAAAATCCACACACGACAACACTAAATTCCCCCGCCTCTTCAAACAGAGTCCACAACGAAAAAACTAAAACAAACAAACATGCGTTATGCCCCGTCAGTCATCCGCGGTTCGCAATCATATCCCGCCTCTGACATAACTCTGCACCCACGTGTAAATTTACAGGAAGGAGTTGAGTCAATTTTTGCCGGAAATCTTGGCATTGTTTCTCCAGTTTAGTCAGATACAGTTGGCCAACAATTAAGCGCACGGCTTCCCACGCGAAGCTCACACAGCGTGTGATAAATCACAGGAGCTGCAAACCCAGAGAGTGAGCCTTGGTTTTAAAGGAAAGGGGCCCAGAAACAGAAGGAGTTGCGCTCCTTTTGGGGGACTCATGTTGTCACGCGGGGCAAAGCGGACTTTTTGGGGGGAAAACCGAGGGGGGATATTGGGGAAAACGGGCAACCGTCTAGGTTTCGTCTGGACTTGTCAATACCGCGTGCCGGAAAGGCACGGACCGACCCAGGAGAACTGACCCTGCCGTCCTGGGTGTTTGGGGGGGGGGGGGGGGGAATATACGTAAATCGGTCCGATCAGTGCCATTCCCGACGGTCCTCACGCCAGCCGTTATCACTCCGCTGTCGCAGCCGGTACTGAAACCCAAACGGGCTAGGTAAAGAGTCTGATCTGCTTCATCTATGAAACGATCCACAGATACAATCCAATATGGAGTTGGTGGGGGAAGCAAAAGGCTAAACAGGCTCTGGTTTGAAATCGTACTGATTTAATGTGAAACATTATATACAGAAATACTGCGGCGGCTGAGTCTGGCCAAACATACCCGTTCTACTGCCTGGAATCAGCAGCTTGTGTCCTTACGGATAACTGAAAACAGAGATCAGTCATCAAGCCTAGCGATCCGGACAGAGTAGAGCTGAACAGTAATGCGTAACATTGTCAAGATAACATAATCTAAACCATCAGGATATATCAATTTTCATACACCGAGATGACAAGATAAAGCTATTTGGTGTATTAGTAAGAGGGTCAGGTGAGAAAGTTCAGACACTTACATTAGTGGAATTACTGCAGTCTTATCTTGATGTTTGACATTGATTCAGGCAAGCCAAGGCACTTGTGAAATTTTAAGCTGAAAAATGGATTTTGGATGAAAAAACTAAAATTCAACTGGATCATTAAAAGACCTTGCGCTCAAAATGCGATGTTGTTGGTATTTAACAGTTGATTCAGAAATACCTGAATTAAAACGTCAATCAAGCGTTTTGCTAAGTTAACAGCCCCCCCCCCCCCTTTTAAATCTTCCATAAGCCATTGAAAATTAATTGTATGGACCATTCACCCTTCTTTAAAAAGGAAGTCTCAAATGCTGCTTTGATATTACAATCATGTAACACATTTACGAGTTCAACATTCAGTTCTTAGGACAGAATTCTCAACATCTGTAATTCTTAAGATCTTACGAAGAGACCAATGCAGCCATCAGTTTCAGAATTAGTCGTTACAAGCTTAGATGTCATTTATGAATGTTGTCATTTAAATTTATTAGCTAAAGACCACACTTTCACCCCTTCTTTTTTGCCATCGTTTACTATTAGAGGAACGAGACGTACGGCTAGTAGTGCGACAAGCCGACAAAATGACTGACACTTGTGGATTGTTCCGCCTCCGCTTTCCGTCCCATCCCGCATGCGGTTTTGTTCATTTTGTTCATTTTGTTGCAGTCTCATCCGGGCCTTCCGTTTTGCGCGGGCCATTAACGGAGGACGGCCACGCGACCCGCCTGCCCCGTAAACTCACCCGAGACATCCCACTGAGGGTTCAGTCAGTGTCATCAGGCTTGAGCGCCGGGGCAGCTTTGAGTATGGCCCGCCGTTTCCACTTCCCCAAACGAGGGCACGGTATGTTGTAAAAGCTCATTGGGACATCACAGCGGCTCCGTGTCAAAGAGGATGAAGAGTAGAGCTGCCAACAGAGACATCCTAGGGATACGTTTGTGTAGCATGGGGAAAATTGGGCTTTATTGCACACTAAAACACAGTAAAAGCTACAGGGGCAGTATAGTACATGACAGGGAGTTTCAGCCGCAGTCACCTGGAGCTCATCTGCGTTTGCCGTTCCTCATTTAGATCCTACTGACATTCCTCATAACGCCACTAAAAAGGGTGGCTTTGACAGGCTAGAACAACACAATACTTTTGCTGAACAATTTTTAACGAACAACATGCAAATTACAGAGACCTTTCACAGTTTACTGGCCGAGAATTTCAGCCACCCTTGTCATCGGGGATCGACTTTTAAGAATGCGGCGTTTAGGTTTGCGAACCAGCGTTCGGTGGGGGGGGGGGGGGGGGAATTACAAGCGGGAATGTTGTGGAGAGCACGTCCCTCGGTTAACAGCCTGTTTAGTCACTGATGGAGAGCACTTGTATCAGCTCTGTCAGGCAAAGCGCCCCCCCCCCGGATTCTATTTCTGGGTTTTTAGAAAGGGAGTCCATGTCCAAACATTATTCCACGAGACACCATATTCCTCTGTGATGGGATTAGCAGAAATTTCAAAGCTTCTTTTTGACCTCCAGCAGAACACTGAGAACATACGCTGATGAGGCCAACTGGGACTGCAGAACATCAAGTTGATTCATCAAATTAGCTCCTGCGTTGTAGCACTGCGAGGCCAGTCATGGAACGTGTCATCTATAAATCTGTACGAAAGCCGTCGGCTCTAATTTCAAACCGAGACGCCAAGGCGTGGCACTGCCCCGGCCAGGCCTGTGATTAGGAAACACGGCGTCTCGTAGTCAAAGTTTATTCTTTAAAGACTACATTACTTTGCCATATGCAACATATGTCAAGAAAAACGATGACCTGCCCCCACCCCCAAAAAAAAAAAAAGTATCAAGGTGACTGACTATTCTTTTATAGAAGCCTAATTCCCTGTACCATGTTTTACCTGCATCTCTATATCTATTCCGTCCAAGAGCATGTTGTTTGGTATCAAATACAAGATGCAGCCGGGGGAGGAAAAAAAAGGTTTTTTCACTTAAACGTAACAGTGAATAAAATGTTTAATTTCACACTTGACAATACATTTCCTCGCAGGCAACAATGAAATTGAAAATTGCCTAAAACCATTCTTTCATGAGATCTTTCAGTCTGCCCACAGAACATTTAGATAATTAATGCAGAGGAGCTATCTTAGCGTCAGCGGCAACAAAATAAATAAATAAATGGGTTGAAGCGTCACTAATCCTTGCCATCTTTGCGGGGGAAATATAATAAATAATTAGTGAATAAAGACAGAGACAATCTGTTTTTGTATCACAGACATTCGTAAAATGGAATATACACGCAGGCGGCACATGCACAAATTTAACAGAAAACAAACGGGTTCGCTACAGAAAAGGTCTACAGCGCAAGACCGGGAGCAGTATCGACTTCTCTTAAACCGTTGGCTTCTAATTTCACATAAACAGACCACAAGTACAGAAGAATGTCTGATTAGTGAGCATTTTAAAACGGGTCCAATGTGTCACGTGAAGTAATTCCTCTTTTATATTACAGATTCCTCCCAAATTTTTACTACATTTAAAATAAAATAAACTCATACAAATAAGACATTTTCCAAAGATGCTTTTTGTGGCCCATTTACAAGAAACAATGTAGCATGTTTAAAAAAAAAAAAAAAAAAACAGAGGCTAAATAATGGAATTTATTACAATACCCACAAAAAAATATATATATTTACCAAACATTAAGGAGCGAAAAATCTGACGTCGTCGGAAAGATATAGCACGTACACAACTTTCCTTTCTCTGTCTTACTATTTATTTATCCATTCATTTTTTTTGCATCGTTGCTACAGTGACGACAAAAACATGTACTGCCTCAAGGAAATTTGTAATAATCGGATTATCTACAGATTATGGTGTTCACGTCAATTCATAACAGCGAGCAAGGCCGCAAAGACGTGAGAATGACAGTGGTGTAAACCCACAGAAGGATTCGACGCAGTTGGGCAAACGGTCATCGGCTTCCATATGAACCAACTTGCCCGACTAACTCGGGCTGTAGGTGGACTCTGTTTCCCCAATTGTGCCACATACATCCTCCTCTTTGCAGTGAGGTACTTGGTTCACGAAGCAAGATTTGCCAATTATACATTATGTGCAGTGACGGGGTTATCTTAGAAATGTATATTATCAGGCTTATTAAAAAAACAAACAAAAAATTATAATTAAAAAAAATATTGCCAGGGCTCTTGGTCCTACAGGTATTATTTGCAGAAGGTTAATTAACATAATACATCTTAATTGGATCTAATTAAAGACTTGATTGGAAGAAAATCAGTTAACGCTGAAGAGGATGGTGTAACCTGCTTTCCGTCTTCGAAAACACGACCGGGTTTACACTGCGAATTCAGTGCAAGGCTACGTCTATCAAATATGCACGGCTGAGTTTCCCGAAAAGCGAGCCCGTGGTCGGCACGGGTTATGTTATATGGCCTCCCACTGATGTGGGGGGGGGGGGGGGGGTAGTGAAGGTCAGGGCTGCACAGAACAGACCAGGTGCCTGCTGTTTGACAGGTCTGCTTTGACTACAAACAAGCGGCCGACGCTCGCAGGTGAAGCTAAACTGCAGGTCTCTCTGGCGTGTTGGGCAGAAACGTGTTGGAAATATGACGGAATGCTGGAGACCCACCATGGCGATTGCCATTACAGGCACAGGCTCCCACATTTGGTGCCAGTGGTGACTGGATGGTGAGAACATGAATTTTAAGATAGCCCGTGCAGTTTTTCCGGCTTTCCTTAAAAAGCCATCAGACTTAGTACTGGGACAGAGGCTATATTAGTTGATTCTAGGGCTTGACTGATGGATCAAAAGAAGCAGCGGACGCCGTTGGGCTCCAGGGCCCGGAATGGGGACCCCTGCAGGCTAGCATTCAAAGCCTCACCGGCTCCTGAACAGGTCGAGCCCAGGTCTGCCGGTGTGAGATCCGTTAGCGTTAGCGTTAGCGCCCGGCTCCGACGGCTGTAATGAGAGCCGAGGCTGCTCACCCACGCTCCCGCCGTTTCCAACATCACTTACGCTAGGCGCGTCGTTATTCAGACAGCCATGAAATGAAGGCGTAGCCCCTCCCACCCCTCCCCCCAAGCAACCCTGGTGTGAGGGTATGTCTGAAAGGGGTGGTTCTTCACTTCTGTATTTAAATTTTCCATTAAAGCTTTGAAAACTGACAACCGAGCGGCGTCGTGTCAGCAGCTGTAGTTAAGCATTGGCTAACCCCCGGCTCACAGACACTCTCGCTACACACAGAGGCTTCCCGGTGCACTAGCAGCCTAGCCTTACATCCACAAACTGGGTTTTTAAGATTGCGTTAAGATATGAGCCAGCAGGTCAATATTTCAGCTTGCTGCAATTAAACGCATTACATGGGAAACGTAGTTCGTTTCAGCAAAAGCGATTTAGCCATGCTAACAAGTTAACCTTTTTAATTGTAATTTTATGGTCACTTTGTAAAAACTATTATCCAGCGGCTGCAGCGAAAAGCAGCATCCAGCAGACACAGACCAGGCGCCCGTCATCGTTTCCTCGTTACAAACCCCGCTGTTCACCGGTGTGGGTGGCAGGGCGATGGTCAGGGACCAGGCCACAGTGACCCACTGCAACCCGCTTCCTCCCCGCTGACGGCAGAGTGCTCCCAGCCTGGGCCGGCTGGTGTCCCGTCTGAGTTTCATTAAAAATCTTCAAAAGGAAAACCAAATATACACCTTTTTCCCCCCTCTACTAGATCTAGGAGAGTAATAAGGATATTATAAATAAACACTATGTACTACATTAAGTAAAGAATACAATATTAATTGTAATAAGGACTAGTACATGTAATAAGGAATACTATATACACTACTAGTAATATGGATTATTATATACTACCATGTAATAAACTAAAACTATAAACTAAAAGCAATGCAGCCTACTATAACAAACAATTCTTATTATTTTATCTCATATTTTAATATCAATGATCCAGCTGAGTTTAATGACAACACGACAACAGTCCTAATAACATAAAAGTAGTAAAAATACATACAAAATAATATCCTGACATTTGCTTTTTAAATGCAAATGTTTTGAGAATCCTGCGCTTACGCAGCCTAGGTTACAAAGCTGGGCATGCGTGCGGCTGCAACGTAGAGCTTAGACATCAAAATCCCAACGCGTGGCTTCAGGTCAACGCGGGAATGATGTCTGTAATCCGACACTCTGTTCACTTTTATGTCTTTTTCGGGGGAAGTCAAAAGACCAACAAGTCCGCCGTGTTCTGAAATGCATCTGGAATCGGGCCGTAACTCGATGCGGCCCTTATTGTTTTGCGCGGCTTTGGCGCGGCCATATGGCGACCAGAGACGGACCCGCTAAACGACGATGCCTCTGCCCGGAACGCGGACACCGACTTTGGTTCAAACAGGTGGAGAAGTAAACGCCCAAGCTCATTTTTTTTCCACTGGTAGATGAAAAAACATCTTGTCAACTGTTACTGCCACATCAAAATCTCTCAAGTAATCAAGTTACAAACACAAAAGGTGTTTCACCCTCCCCCACTACTACCTATTAGGCATGCCTCCAACTCATTTTGCAACTGGAAATCTCCATGGTATCTATTGTACTTTCCCAATTAGAACCTTAAATCACAAGGTCTGTGGGGACTGTGTAAGCACCAAATTGTAATTTATTTTATATTATGGTGTCTGAGTAAAGTAATGGGTTTAAGCCAGCCTGAAATAAATACTGGAGCCTGCCTAATGTCAGGGTTACTGAGGAGTAGAGGTGGGGGGGGGGGGCATAACAAGGAATAGCCTTTTCAGCAACAACGACTGCTTTGGAAACATTATCCGCATGAATCAAACCAACTGGCGTGTCAAATTGTGTCATTTCCCTAGGAGCAAGTGTGGGTTTGCAGGTGAGAGGGTGGTCACAGGTACACACACACACACACACACACACACACGCAGACAACCAGGCATGCGCGCGTACACACAAACAGACAACCAGGCATGCGCACGTACACACACACACACAGACAACCAGGCGTGCGCGCGTACACACACACACACACACACACACACACAACCAGGCGTGCGTACGTACACACACACAGGGACAGACGCCTCCGTTTCCCCACTCCTGCCTGTGCTTCAGACAGACAAAGGCTCTACAACTGTCACCTTTGTGGTATGCGAGAAGTGTGGTGAAACAGAGGGGGAGAAGAACAGACTTACCGTAATGAGCGGTGCACCAACCTGCAGAAACGTACGACCGCAGGACTGGACCGCGGACGTAACTCCGGTTAGCGTAAACGATAGGGGACAACGCAACCAGCATCCTCTCAGCTCCCTGAACGTGAACCCAAAGACAGGGGCTGGAGAGGTTGATGACGCTGGTACCCGTGTTTCACTGAACACCATGCATGGACGTGCGTAGCCTTTCCTGATTGTGTCACAACCCAACCCTGGCTGAAAAACAGGGGGCACCTGATCTTCTGGTCAGAGTGCACATCCAGACAGACAAGACTAAGACCGTGTTGGAGGAATGACAGCTACAGGCCATTGCCTTGATAAGGGACAGCGTTTTCATGAAACATTTTTAATGCAGCTTTTAAACTAGTGGCTCCCAGACACAATACATTAATCCCTGAACTTAATGAACTAGAATATTCCCCCTCGTCCATCGTACTCAAAATACAGCAAAGGCTGTGACAAATAGATGAGCGACGTTATACATTTAACAGCAGTTTAGTTCCAATTAAATTTTCCTCGGTTTTTTCCTTTAAACCTAAACGAGACAGACCAATGCTTCCAGGACAAACCTCCTAGAATTCCTAGAAGTTGCTGTCAGTCCCTTGATAGCCCTGCAAAGCTCAATGCCTTTGTTTCCCAGTTCATCTAATTCAGAGCCAGTTTGGGCTGTTGCTCTGAAACTCAAACCCATGGTAGAAATGCATCAAAATCTTTTTCTTTTCTTTTTTACACAAAACAACAATCACCGCTTCTTAATATTGCTAACAGAGTTATGGGAAAATATCTGATGCAGCGGTGAAAAGGGGATATTTTCTAAATAAGAGCCTAAAAAAATGATGGCCGTAAGCGCAAATCGGAAAGCCAGGAGAATAAAAGGTTACACTTAACCCAGGAAGTGGCAGGGGCCGGACCTTCCCTTTGAAGCCTGTTGTCTCCGACACACAAAGACGAATGGCAACCCCAGCTGTATAATTACCCGAGGGGTGCAGGAACACTCATTGCACCTAAACGCTGGCTCTCCCCGTAATGGAGGAGTCCGTGCTTAAGGAGGTCTTAAATAAAATCTAAATTAAATCAAATGAAAAAGGCGGCGGTTTGCAGAAAGAGGAGGCTCTGCGGCTTTAAGAAAGCTGGCTCTCCAAAAAAAGTTATTTCTTGCATCTTCTATGGTCTTATTTTAATTCCATTCTTCCCTGTTCCCTCTCCACACATCATTAAACGTATTATTATAACATGACTGTCAGCCTGCGCCTCTGCGCCCCAATCTTGCTCTGCCAGGTAATCAATTTGTCGTCACTCTCTGTAACCCCAGTAAAGTCATCAAGCGAAATGAGTTACAGCTGCAAAGAGCCTTCAAGAATATAAAAAAAAAACCCAGAAAGATGGAGGGAGCGAGAGCGAGAGAGAGCGAGAGAGAGAGAAATGACAACGCAGCCAGGAACACTTCGGTACTGATAGCACATCCTGGGTCTTGAAGATGAAATATTAATGCACAATTTGTTTATCTGCGGGCTCACATCTTTCTAGTGCCGAGCTGTTAATTTTCTATCGGTGCAGACAACGGATCAGTCAGTCATGAACTCTTCACAGCCATTACCCGGAGACGTTTTGATTAAGTATTCCTAATGTAGTGGATAGGAAAGAATGAAAACACTCTGCCTGCCAACTTTTGATTGACCATTAAGCCACTGATGAATGTGCCTGTCAAAGAGGAGACAATTACCTCAACAATGAAGAAACTCTTCTGGAAGGCTTATTTCTCTATAGGGCTGACACATTTACCAGATTACAGGCGAGGCGGTTGAAAGCGTGTAAACGGAACGCTAAGGAATCTTCTCAAAAGTTCTCTAAATAATTGTGCATTTGGGCCTGCAGAGAATGGGTCCTCGATCAGTGAAGCTGGTGTGAATGGCCTGGGTGTGTGTGTGTGTGAGAGTCTGTGTGTGTGTGTGTGTGTGTGTGTGTGTGTGTGTGTGGCTCTGTGATGTTATGATGGATGCTTGGGGTGGGGGTTCTACAGGGATTGTTAGGTAAGGTTCTCCAGGTTCTTGAGAGGGTAAAAGATCTTTGGCACACAGTGCTCACCATCTGGAAACTGAATTCTAAACCATAAAAATAATAAGGAGGGATCATTTTGTCGATTGTTATTCATGTACAACCAATGAAACTGCAACTACGACAACATTTTACAGTTGTATTTTTTGACCTGGAAATTATTGTCCGTTCCAGGCCTTAATTTTGCTATCTATAAAATACATATGTAAGCATGGTAAGCATTATGATTTTTTTTGTCCATTGTAGTGTGATTAATTAGGTATTGACTTGATGTTTGTAATATAAATTTGAATTTGAAAAGATAAAACTATTAATTCAATAAAGGAATAAAAGAAAGCAAACAGCACTAAATTCTGGTTTACAGTGGTAATTAATAATTAAAACTAGCTTTTCAAATAATTATATTTTTGGTTTCTAAATTATGACTTTTCTTAATATAAAATAGTTATGGATACTTGTGTAGAGTTTTAGAATTTAGCACAGTTCATGAAACAAAAGATTTAATGTTAAAACTGAAATGTACAGACATTGCTGTTGCTTATTGTCTAAAGCTAATTCTGCTACTTCTTACCAGTAGTAATCTAAAATATTATAACAACAACAATATATTATTATTATTATAATAATCATCATCAACATTTATTTTCCCCACTTGAAGTGTTCTGGGCATCTTTACTGACACGCATACTAGCTCACCTTATTTAAACAAACACACAAACTAATTACTGTTGTTTTATCATTCTACGTTTTTAAAAGGGAACACAAAATAAGAATTATTAAATTATCATCATCTTTTTTAAATAGTTAATTAAATGACAACAGTTTCCTTTACAATTCCTTAAACATTAGTTGCGAAGATATCAAACTAGGAACATGCCTCTATATACAAGATAAAACTACATGTGGGTTGATTAAAAAAAAAAAAAAAAGGCAATAGTTTTTCCCAATCGTTTACTTTAATACCCTTTCTGCCTTCTTGGTCAGCGATTTCGTGACATGAAAAAACATTTGAAGATGATCCCTAACTCAAGGTTCGGAATGTCTTTCCCCCCCCCCACAAGCATTAATCCTACTTTTTTTATATTCTTGAACCGGGGAAGAAATGTCGAGAAAACGCCCACAATAACAACCAACGTTAGACAATTGTACATGTCCGAGCTTCGGGACGCAAAAGACTACCAGATACCCCACCAGTATACAAGGTCCACTACTGTGGTGATTTATTTATATCTATAAGAAGTTAATATATCAATGACCGCCATGTGACAGGTGATCAATCAAAAGTCAAATCAAAAACTGGCCATAAAATGACAAAAAAAAAAGGTTATGGGACGGTGCTACAGCAAGAAAAATAAACTTTAATTCAAACACCATAAGTAATGAAAGCGCATCTCAACCAGCAAGTGGTTCTGTAAATAACATTTAATAACAAAATCCAAAATTGAAGATAAGAAACTAATAACGAATCAACGTCTGAAAATATAGATTAACCCACCCATCCAACTGAAGATGAGAAATTGTTTTTGTAAAAATTTGATTTAATTTTATAATTTAAGCTCTAATATTAGAACTTAAAAAGAAAAGTAAATATGCGTACCTGTATCAAAAAGAGGAGGGGGGGGGGGGGGCGAAGGGGGTAAATATTCTCAATCCGTTTCTCATATATTCCGGTTTCAGAGTTCACTCGAAGTTCAGGCATGATATTTTGACTGTTCTAAGCCTATCAGTCTGAATCCATTTCCACCTTTAAACTATTTTTCTTTCTCAACAACATATTGCGCATAGTCGCGACAAAATTAGGAGGTTCCGAGTTTCAGACAAACTTTGAAAACGTCTTTACATAACAAACCAAATAGTAACAAACGCAAGAAAATAGGCGGAGAAATAAAATCTACTATTTAGTTAAATAAACCAATGAATGAACGATTTATGTAGGTATGGATTTAAAAAACGGGTCACGAATTCGCTATTAAACGAGTGCGTCGGAAGCCCGAATTGTAAATCCTATCTGATAGTAGGGGAAACCCTGTTCATTTATAGGGCAGTTTCTTCCCAGCAAAAGTGTATTAAATGTTCGTTTCTTATCCGAAGTCTGAGATATCCGCGCGGTGTACGTTCAAAATATTAAGGTATCATTTTCTTGTGCACTGTTAGTGTTAAAGCAGACACTACACTTGAATAGGAAATGTATCGTGTAAATGGTACCACCAATGAAAATAAAATTTACAGACACTTTTACCATATATCAATCAATTCAATTTGTCCCCTTACCCGCAGCCCGTTTCGGCGCTTGCTGCTTCCTTCTTGGCATATTCGAACTCGCAGTTCACGGCGACTCTGCCCAGGTAAAATTCGTACGCGTTCTGAGATAGTCCATACAGAAAGAGCGAGTCTTTCTTTTTTTATCTCAGTACTTCTGATATCTTCTTTAAAATCCAGTATCTGACACGGATATAAGAAAATACAATATCGGAGTAGAGGCTTTCACTTCTTATGTCCCAGGTCTATGGCGGATTGTTTTCTTTTCTTTCCGGTTTTTTGTTCGTTACCAAACCAGAGAGCGATTGGTGTCAGCTGCCAGTCTCTCCGTGTGTGTGATATATGTAAAGGACGGAGTAGAGCGCTTGAATGTAATACTATATTACACACGGCACAGGCAGGGTGAGGCGATGCCAGCGAACATCGATCCACCGAACAAACTGAACATTAAAAACTCCTCCCTCCTAGCCTGGACTTGATGATGGCAGCGAGACATTTGTTACACTAGATAACCACGAGTTTATTAAAGAGACAGAGGCCGGGGAGGACATGCGGATAAGGAGCAAAGACAGAGAACCGTTTATTTAACGCCGACGTATTGCAGTTACGAGAGGTGGTCGAGCGTGAGGCGACGAACGAGTGAACGCAATGCCTAGTAAACAGATTTTAGCGTTGTTTAAATGCCATCGTTTAATTATGTTATTTTTATATATATATATATTATTTTTTAAATGGTTGCTACATACCAAATCTGAAATCTTGCAGGCATTTTGAAATAAACTGTTTGCTGTAATAATTTGTATCACATACACTAATAAATATCAGTTATGTAACAAATATATATTACTATAAATATGTTCTTGTTAATTTCTAGTTCTTTCGGGAATCTCACATCGTATGACATTAGTTATTATACCGATTATGATTTCAACTATATTACCCCAGAAGCTGCATCTACTGTCAACCAATCAATTACACTGTATTTGTTATTGCGTATTTTTACAGGTAGAATTTGACACTAGGAATTAACAGACCTTGACAAAGATCGTGCTGCAGAAGATATCCAATCATATGACGAATACAGTGAATTTAACTGGCTTATTGATAATGTAAACAGTAAGGCAACCCCTGAAGTCTGTGCTGTGTCCTACCGTATCTGGGAAGTACAGGCTCCGGTCATCCATAGCACGGATGTCTGCGGTTGTGAAAGTTCTTGGGAGCTACTCATGCACTTGTCTAAACGAAAACACACACACACACACACACACACACACAAAAAAAAAAAAAAAACCTCGGCTGGGTATCAAACGGAAATTAGCACTGCACTTAATTCTCTTTGGCTTTGGAAAGCCACTTATCCCATTTAACAACCATTTAACAACCATTTATTTTTCGTGAACTGAATTCTCGCCCGGAAAAGGTAACTTAGCACTCCCCTAGCAGTGAAACTCTACAGACAAACTTCTCATCAGGAAAACGACTTTGGCTGTGGTGGTGACATGAGGGATGATACTGGCCTAGCTGTACTGGGCTAGCTGCACTGGGCTAGCTGCCCTTTTTGGCTAATCCATTCCTCTCTGTGTTGCAAACGGCTTTTTGATAGGAGAGTGCATCACGTCTTTTTCTTTTTGTGTTGGATGTATGCCTGTCAGCCACTCACCTAAGCCACCCGTGAACTTCCTCTGAACCTCAGTGATCCATCATCGTTGAAAAACCCACCCAACTGCCCAACATTGAAAACTGTCTGACAGCTTTTAGTGCCCTGGGTACAAAGCCTGCCCACACTGACAGGCCCCGCACACGTCGCCCTCACATATGTTATCTCTCCCAGCATGCCTCTCTCTGCCACTGCTCACCTGGCGTTGACATCTCATCCATTTTGGGCAGGAACCTGTGTGCGTGTGCTTGGCCCGTCTTCTCCGCCTGCACCCGGGCTTACTTCTCCTCTAACATTGTGTGTGTTTACGTCTGAAATGCATGCCAAGGGAACCGGCATGCAGTTCACACGATCGTATGACAAAGACACCAAAACATAAAATGATTATTGCGTTGAGTATTGAAAGGATAGCCAGCAGGAAATACAAATTCACTCTCAAAGTGAATATTTAGACTGAAGATGAATGCATGTTAAAA
>JAOVYW010000084.1:6666697-6677484 GCA_025775045.1 Hiodon tergisus | reverse complement strand
AGTACCGTTGTCGGGGCTGCGGTAGGTAACACCATGTGAGCCGGACCGTTCGCTCGCTCTCACCGTGGCCACTCATTACGCAGTTCCATGGGTGATGTTTACCAGTGCTTCGCTGATGCAAGGATTTCAGTGACCTCTTTGGAGTCTTGTTCCTCTGGAAGGTTTAGCAGGCTTGAGATTTTTTTCCCTCTGAAGTCCATTGGACATCTATGTATGACATCATGTCTGTGGCAACTGTCAGTAGCTAACAGGGGCTGGCATCATTAGTTCTACAGCATGTTTTGTGTGACTTTTGACCTTTCGAATGGCAATAGTGGAACTGCGTAAGAACAATCCATCCGTCAGTCTGAAACATAGTGAAAGTCCTATTCTAAACCTATCCTCGCAAACATGATAGTTCTGCAGTAGATGTATATCCTGTACATACCAACAGCTGTGCAGTTGTGCATGGGACTTGTAGTTTTTATGGTCTTTTTTATAGTTTTATTTTTATCTTCATGCTACATTCTGTGGATTTTATGTAAAATGCATGGGATTTCTCATGTATTTAGTAAATGTAAATGTAACAAATGATGAATGTGAACCTGTGCATTTTTAGTGTGTGGGTGTTTGGAATTGTCACCACCTGGTTGGTTAGTGAATTAAATTGATTGATAAGGGCACTTTGTTACATTTTGGCTTTGGCTCCTAAAAAGCAGTTTGAACAATAGTAACACATAATAATGTTTATCAACATTATAACATTTTACTATTTACAACAAAATGTCACATTTTAAACAAATTTAATTTTATATGATTCACAAGTTTATTTAACATATTAGCAAGATAGTTTAATGATATTGGCCTACAGCTGGGAGGTAGAAGCAATATATACCAATATGACTCTGAATCACCTGATTGCATCCAATCAGCATTCTTTCTTAGAACGGGGGGGGACCGAATTTCCATTCCAAGGATGCTCTCTGGAGTGTGCGACTGAGGACCCGGGTTAAACCGGGACGGCATTGCAGGGTTGGTTGGACGAAAACCTTTTGAGGTTTTCCCCCAACAAATGCAACCTCCAGTGCTGCTCAGTCGCCTGAGAAACATTAACTCTACGGTTTGTTTACCCGCGTGTGCAGTTACGAATCCCAAGGGTGCCGCAACCTGCGTATAACTCACCCTGAGGGGCTCAGTATAATTTTCACTATGAAATGAAATTTTATGGCATGCGAGATTAGCCGACGCTAATGCAAGGTCAAAAATAATAGAATCAATAGGCAGGCTCAGTGATGTTAACATTTAGAGAAAATTACGGCAAGAAAGTGCTGCCGAAAACAGAATGAAACGAGTCTCTGCAGAATTCGTATTGATGTCTTTTCATTATTTCTAATAATCGGGGCTCTCTCTTTTTTGTGGTGCGGGGCGTCCGCCGCTGCTGTGGTTTATCGTCCTCTGCGAGTGGAGGCAGGGTCATTCCACCGCTGCCAGCTTCAAATGACCTTCCCCAGCCAATCAGGGCCTCTCCCCTTAATTGATTAATGACACTTAAAGATAGGGCATTAAAGAGCCTGCCTAACCTTGTTGCGTAGGGCATGTTGATGGGCCTTGGTAATAAATAGTATTGTGATTCCTCACTGAAGGTTTCTTAAGGTAAAAAGTGAGGTCTTTGTGCCTCTCATCTAGATTTAGCTACTTTTACTGTTTACTACAAGGGGCACTGTTGCTAACAGTTCTGTACCCGAAAAACGCAGTGCAGTCATTTGCAATAGCATTAATTTGTTCAGAGCCCTATGCTGTCTGCATAGGTAAGGCATTCTGATCGAAATTGCTTAGGAGCAATATTTAAGATCAGAGAACCAGCTGAGGGACAATTGATGCCAGGGCAGCAATTCTCAAACACACATTTTTTTTATTAACCATTCTAATTAATAATTTTTTGGTCGTGGGATGTGTGACGCTAAAACAGAACTTTTCACATGTGTGTCACTGTGTCACAAGGGTAACTGGGACTCACAGACAAGGGAGGTCATGGAAGGCACAGGAGGCAGGAACACAGGTGAAGAAGTTTGTAGGGTCCAGGAAGTAAAAAAAAAGTTAAGTGTTAAACATTTACATTGAAGCCCTAAATGAATCTATATATAGGGGAAAATACTGATGTTACTTCCCTGAGGAAATGTAGGCCACCTCATCATCGATGTAGGTGGAAGAGTAGCCCTCAGCCCCCTCTAGCACCTGGGTCGTCATCCACTGAATCGTGGTGGGGGCCCCGCGGAGCCCGAAAGGCATAACCACGAAGCAGAAGAGCCCTTTGAAGCTACCGTCAATGGCACTTGCCAATAGCCAGTTCTTTAGTCCTTCATATGAACCCTATCTTTTAATCAGAAGCCCACTGTCATGCAGTTATCTGTTTTTATTTGAATGGGTCCTAGTAATGTTCTCCTGGACGAAGCCTGTCAATTCCTCACACTTGTCCCTTCATTTTGATGACATAGCCCTCTTAGGCATTTCACAAGACACCAAGGAGTCCTCTGACTCTGCAAAGCTCAGATGTGGAGTAGCCTACAGAGACTTGTGAGTCTTCACAGTAGTCAAAGAGCAGGTAAGGAGCCCATTGATCAGACTCAGAATCCAATCTCTCTAAATGTTCTTTTTAGGGTCCGATTAAAATGCTCGACTTTATCATCTGCCTGTGGATGACATGGAGTTGTTCTAATTCTTGGGATGACTTGTGATATAAGATTGGTGCCTTGATTGGTTATAATCTCCCTAGAAATTGCCACCTGTGATTACAGGTGCCTTAGTAACATAATTACCGGTATGTATTGGATTCCATTCCTGCTTCTCTGAAGGGGACACACTATGTCCTTGGCAATTCAGGTGAAATCTATAATTGGCAGAATCATGAGGCCAGCCCCACCTTTCTGGACATAACTTTTAACACTTATTTTAACACATCTGTGTGAAGATGAAGCCAGTAGAAGCGTGCAGAAATCTGTATAAGATTTTATACTGCCCTTAGTGCCCTGCCCATGGTACAGAATGACACATCTGATTGACCTGGGATCTCCGGGACAACTGCTTTGTCTGTAAAGCCTGTCCTCTTTATCTATAAAATATTCAGGGTCAGTGACAGCTACTTATCTCAATTCTGGCCCTTTTCCTGCCTTATCAAATAAAATAGTCATACTTGAATCATGCTTCTGAATCTCAGTACCCTCCACTTTAGTTTGCGTCTTTTCCTGCTTTGACCTTCTCTCAGGACAGACCATAGCTTTGTTATCTGAAAGAGCCTTAGTTTGGGACTTGGTAACCACCATGACATCAGCCCCTGCTGCTGTATTTCTCTGCAATAAATCAATAAGAACCGGAACATCTCTCTTAGAAATCACTGGATATATATATATTGATTTATATAGGCAAACAGCATGTGTTAAAGTCTTGCGTCTTTGTGTTTTTCTTGTCTTTTTGAGACTCACACGGGACACACAAGTAGGGAGACGGCGTCTCCATAGTGGTGAATGCAAGCTGATGGGTTTTTAAGCTTTACGGAACGTAGCTGCTGTCTGACCATCAACCGAGATCTGAAACTCGTGAATGCATGCCCATGCCACTGTATGGAGGACAGTACACCTCTCCTGGTATCATGTCTGAGTGGGCTGGCTGGGAGCTGAAGACCCTGTACTCACAGGTTTTAAAGGAGAGGGCACTCGGCAGCCAGACGAGACAGACGAGACTGGGGAGCGGACGTCCCTTGGGGAAAGCAGGGCTATCAATCTGTTTGGCTCCAGCCCACCAGGTGTTGTTGTGTGTTGTTTCGTCCACGCTGTGTTTTGCAATTTACCCTTGTCTCGGGCTGGCTGAGGGGCACTATCTGCTGGGACAAAGGTGTCTACTCCATGTGTTTTATGTAGTGGTGTTGGCTTTGTCTGCCACTTTTTAAACTTATATACTCATATATTCACCCTGTGGGTTAGTTACCCCCCCCCCCCCATCATACCCAAGACACCGGGGGGGCTTAGTGGGAGGGTTCCACATCCAGCGATGTCCTGTCTCCCAGTTTTTTCTGTTTGCTGTCACTGTTTGTATTGCAACTCGCAGTGTAAACTCACTTATTATTTTCTTTGCATATTAGTCATATCACGGGTAAAACAGGTGGTTAAGGGAAACGGGCGCCGCCAAACACATAGTCCTCCAGCAGTCGGGATCATGACTGGGCCAGGGCCCGCAGAGTGGAGTGTGATAGGGGGTAGGGGAGAGCCAGCCTGCTGTGTCAACGGAGCGGGGCGGGTTGGAAGAATAGCCCCAGGCGGCCCTGATGCATGCCGCCTTGTGAATTACACGGCCTTTTGTTTTCCAATTGTTTGTCCATTATGGCAAATTGTTTATGAACTTAAAGTTTAACTGATATTGTTTGGTTCCATTGGGTGGTGAGTGGACCCAAACTGGTGCTGAGGGGAAGGTCCCAGGGTCATTTTACACACTAGTTGCATCTTTGGTGCATTAACACTGAGATGGAAATAAGAAATAAGGAAATGGCTGTTAAGTTTAGTTTGTATGGAGTGCTCCGGAGAACGGCGTCAGAAAGTGGTGTTCTCACACATGGTTTCATTTTAGTATTAACTGCTGTTTACCATCATTTCAAGCATGATCAGTTCACAAGTGGCTATTGTACACTCAGATGACAACTTGTTAGACGGTAGGAAGACATCTTAAAAGCTTTTGGAGGTCAAACATGTCTGACTAATTGATATGTCTATGATAAACTGCGCATTATGGTAACAAACTGTCTCACAATATGGGACGGTTTTAACCTCTATTTACTGATTACTCGGTTCTGCACCAACCAACAACTTCACACTTGTATTATTCTGACTGTATTATCACGTTGGTTGCACCCATTATAACAGTTTAGCAGATACAGACTCTGCATTTCTTATTTTCAATTAAAATTGATTATTCCATAATTATATGTCTTTTGAATTTATTTTCCGCAAAAAAAACTTCCCTGCTATCTTGTTATTTTATCATTTGGTTAGCGAAACGATCTTATCCTGAGTGACTTCCATAGCTCAGAACTTCCACATTTAACAATTTTTGCAAACGGTCACACCCACACAAAGTGAACATAAATTAGAAGTTTGCGGAAGGTTCCGTGATTCGGACAGCAAGCGTTGGCTGACCAAACTTTGCCCTTTGTGTGGCTAAAAGCAACCGAATAAGGGTTTGATAGCTACAAATACCATAGCAACCGATGACTACAGAGCATTTGCGTGCAGACCTCTGCAGAGTGCCTCGGCATCGATGCGCCGCAGACGGGCCATTAACGTGCGATAACTCTCCGCTCTGTGGTTGGAACGAAGAAGGCTGAATTGACGCATGAGTGAGGTGCATTCTGATCATTCCAGTTAGCAAGCGCAAGGTTTCTCAAGAGCGGATGTCTCAGAGTTTTGTAACATCAATGGAAAAAAACAAAACACCATTGTCTTTCCTTCGCCTCTTACATAAACAACGAAAGCGCTGTCACCCGATGCCGTTTCCGAGCGTAGGCCCTGATTTATTTGCTGCTCAGTCTTATTTGTTTGGCAATGTTTGTAATCCATTTTGGTCAGTAGTTAAGGGTAAAATAATACGACACTGCTGTGTACTGTGTCTGAAACATATACGAAAGTGTAACGCTCAGGTTATTCTCCTAGATCTGTGTCTTCTGATTTATTTTCTCCCCAGTTCAATGACCCGGTGAAAGGAGCTTTATTTATTTATTTATTTATTTATTCATTTTGTTTTTATTTTTCTGCAGAGACTTACTTGTTCAAGGATGTCATATTTATATAATTAATTTTTCATTCAGGAATTAATTCATAAGCATTTTAATTCTGCAGACTTTAAGGTGTTCAGGAGTACAAAATGTGTGTCTCTTTGAAAAATAGTTTTTAATCCCTTGCATAAACTCTGACTTAAATGAACTGACTTGAAGGAATGGAAAGAAAAAAAACCCCCATTGCAACTGTGTTTGTAATGTTTCAAAACCTGTGGATATGGAAGGATGGAAGGGTTTAGCTTTCATTCTCTGGGGTAAAATGGATACAATTAGGATGAGCATTTTCCCATGAACAATTTACTTAATTAACTGACCTCACACAGAGGGAACAAAAACTAATGAAAGCAAGTTAAACTGACGTCTGCTGGCTCTGTAACAGAAACATTTCTTTTAGTGGGCTGTGGTGGAAAAAAATGGGGGGGGGGGGGTTTATTGGTTCTGCGTAAGTATATGTGAAATGACAGAAACTGAGGTTACACAGATCATTTCTCCTATAGATTGTGTAGGCTTACTAATGGCCTAGATGTTTAGATCTAAATCATTAATGGAAACAAAAATAACAAAAACCTCGAATGTGTAGGCACTGTTTAAAATGCTTTAAAAAAAACAAAAAACATTAAAAAACTAAAGATTTCCTTTTAAAGAATCAAACGCTGGGGTATTTTTATAGACCGTGTGTACTTACCAAGTATTAGATATCTTACAGCGCTGTTTGTAATTCCTTTGATTTGTTTTTGTCTTTTATAACAGATCCATTTAGCTATTGTTATCACTCATTTTCCCTTCGAGCGAAGACAGGGTTATGGTTGTTCCATAGTTTTGACCTGGAACACGTGACCTCAACAATCACTAAACGGGTGAATAAATAAAAGGACTCGAACCTTGATTGAGCCTCAGTCCACCTGCAGACGCATGTAAACAAGCAGGTTCACCCTGACCTCTGTTTTATTACACTTCAGCATAATGTCAACAGCGGCCACTAATTCAAGGAGGCCCTCGGCACGCCAGGAGAAGGTGGCCCGCCGTGGCCAACCGTGGCCCGCCCTGGCACGTCCTCAGATTACTTTTTTCTCTTTGCCCCGAATAACAAAAATAACCGTTACGCGCATGTTTTTTTTTTTTTTTTACCCCTGTGCCGCGATTGTCAACTTCTCATCTCGTGTTTTTATTGCTGTCATTATAGTTAAACATCGCACTGTTAATTCTGTTAATTAAAAAGCTGATTGCTTTTGCCAGTCTGTGATCTCCATTTGGTGAGTCCATATGGCAGAAGATTACTTGTTGTAAATTTCAATGAAGTCTTATCAGTGTACAGCTACATATAATCAAGCCGTACAAGTGCTAAAAATTAAGTCTATAAACCCTAATTATCTCCTTTTGCACTCTGTACGACACTACTACCAAAATAATTATATCTGAAAATCCAATATAGAGTCTGCTTGTAACTGTTCTACGCGTATGAATTGCTATCTCCCTTTGATCGAGCAAAGGGGCGATTATATTCCTTCACGGAGAGAAAAAAAATCCTGCCAGCTCATTTTCCAGGAGTAGTTTTTATGGGAGCCCTGTGGCAGTGGGGGATTCGATCGATGAATGAACGTTTGAGTACATTAAGATGTGTTACCTGTCCTCGTCGAGACGCCCCGCATTCACCCAGCGTTTACTGCCCAAAGCATCCGTTCCGAGACGGGGGGGGGGGGGTCCTGCAGACAAAGAGGGAAAGAACCTCAACAGTTCCGCAGCGTGCCTTTCGTGACCACTCTTGTCCTTTCTGGAGGACAAAAATGTTTAAAAAAAAAAAAAAAACAGCAAATGGGAATTTCTTGAGCTTCGACTTAACGGCGTAAATGAAACAGAAGACTAAGAAGCCCTTGTCGGCTATTCTGATTTCGAGGCAGAATTAGTCATTAATTTTTTTAATTTTTGTTCAGCAAACACTTCAGCCAGTGCCTCCGCCTTTTATGTTGGATCCA
This sequence comes from Hiodon tergisus, assembly GCA_025775045.1. Taxonomy (NCBI): domain Eukaryota; kingdom Metazoa; phylum Chordata; class Actinopteri; order Hiodontiformes; family Hiodontidae; genus Hiodon; species Hiodon tergisus. The sequence continues at coordinate 6,669,711 of JAOVYW010000084.1, read as the reverse complement.
AGCTGCTGTCGTTAAGACTAACAGGCAGGCACGCTAATGCCAACGCAGGCTTCTGAGGCCCGAGCCATCCCTGGGAGAGATAAAGAAGAAAAGATGAACCGGAGAAAGGGTTGATGGCTCAAGGGCAGGGATATTTGTGGGGCCTGTAGTTTCACAGGAGGGAAGAAAAGAAAAATACGAAAAAAATTTAGATAAAACATTTCCACTTTGGGGCCGGGGAATTTGTGAGGGAGGGCTTCTTATTTAAAACATATGTGTTGCCCTTATGCAAAATTTATTGTCTCTCCCTCCCGTGAGGGGCGTCTGTATTTCTACTTTACATTCTTCAGTGAAGGGAGTAAACTCGTGATGGGAACCATATCTATCATAAAACAACTTTCTGTTTTCATTCTCCCGTGCCAGTGCAATGCGTCGCCTAATCTCCCGATGAAGTTTATCATGTAATCCGTTTTATTTTGGGTTGGTAGGGGTTGTCGGGTGGGCAGAACTTGTTGAGCCTTGCTCAGAACGCCTGAATGTAAAGAATGATAAGTGACTCTTTCACACCTGGAATTATATTTATTTCTGGTGAGGCAGGTCACCATTTGGGGCGGAGAGACAGACACAGAGGTACAAAGGTGATATAAAACATTTCTACGGGCAGATGAAAATCAACCCTTTACTGGGCCTACAACATGTGTCGCACCTTATGTTGTAAATTGTAAATGACAGGTAACACACGCACAATATTTTGAAGATCCGTGTAGGCGAGACCAGAGGGGAATGTTTTCTGGTGAAAATGTTCAGGAAAGTAGAGGCTCTTGAAAGGTACCATTAATATAAAATAATCCAAAAAGTATTTATCTGACTAGCGCTTATTAGTGGCTATTAGTGCTTTTTTTGGTAACAAACATAAAATTTCTACAATACGGAAGCAAACATCTCCACATGATACTGTAAACAGCATCAGAGCGTAGCAAGACACGGCTACTGGGTCCAGTAAACCAGGCAAGCAAGGAAAGGAAAACAGCTAGGCCTGAGGTTTCATAGCATCTTTACTACAGATGAAGTACTACTGCAGGGTAACACAGAGCCTGGATGTGTGGAGCAGACGCGTGTAGATTAATGGGTTAAGGTAATTACATTTTGCACTTTTTAAAAGGGTTAGGGAGAAGAAAATGTTCAGATAACTGCATATCTGCCATGCGTTCGTGTAGAGGCCAAGACCGGATTTTTTGGGAAAGCCGTCCGAATTTTGACCTTTTTCTACGTCTGCCAGTCGCGAGAAAGAACAACTGGCGGCAAACATCAGCGTTAATTTGATAAAGATGTTAGGGTGCATTCACCAGTGGGTGGAAGGACCATTTTGTTGAATCGGGAGATTAATAGAAGAGCAAAGCCCAGCATTAATTCAAGGCCATTGGGACGTGCACGCGTGTCTGTTCAGCCGTGGGGTTAACACGTGCTGTGTACTTTCGTACGCACGGAGCGGGATCAGAAAAGGTAAATAGCAACATGCACACTCAAAATTAATATGACCATGTCTAGCCTGTGGTTTCCATGCTATGGTTTAAAGGCCGGTGGACAGCTTATGCTTAATCAAATTATGCTAGCTACGCCCCTCTTTGAAGTGATGGATTTAAATTGCCGACAGCATTGACAGAATTATGGAATTGAATCATTCTAGGATTTGATGAATTGATTAAAAAATAAAAATGCGATGCCAACACTTTTAAAAAATGATAATATAATAAAAACTGCGTTAAAATAAAATTGTTTCCCTGCTAGGAGAAACTCAGAACCATCCAGCATGTAAAGATTATTTTTTAGCTATTAAATAACCCAAGAGCATGCTGCCTTTAATGGACAAAATTAGCTTTTAAATATAAATAATTTGATCTTTTTATTGTCTGTCATCCTAACAAATTGTGGAACTCTTGATTAAATCAGAGAGCCTAAATATGAATCTGTGATTGGAGAAGTAAAGAAGAAATTGAGAAAATGCTAATGTGCTAACATTAGCGTGTGGGGTTTTTGAAATTTTTTGATGTGTTTTAAATGCTTGGTTACCGGTTCAGTTTTAGTTTTTTTGAAAACCCATCAGGTTACATTAGGGAAATATAAATTATTTACATGTATATAGCAAAGAGAAAAAGAGATAACACTGGGTACTATCAGTAGATCTATAATGTAAAATGTGTTATTATTTTCAGATATTTTGGTATGACAGCGACGATGTGACATTCTTTGATGTTTAATTAATGACAATAATCAAATGACAATTATTTAAGTATGACAATATACAAAAACGTATTATAAAAATGATTCGTTGCTAACATTAATCTGGAAAACTGGTGGTAAAAAATGTTTTATTGTAAGTTGCTTTGGATGAAAGTGTCTGCCAAGCAACTAAACTAAAATGTAAACTGCAGACCAAAATCACAGATTTAAATATCTAACAAAATACAATAAACGTAATTCTTTGACACTGACTGCAAGCAAGACTGCTGAAACAAACTGGTTGGGACTTTCAGGGTAGCTTTGCCATTGTTTCACACCATGACACAGATGCTAATTTTCGTTTGAAAGTGTTCCAAACCACAAACTGTCTTGTGATTTTGTCCTGTAAACGACTCCTTAAACTGCTGATATTGCCATGGTTGGCATTCCCTTTATTGAAGAAGCCGCTATGCTGTTCACGTTGATGAACTCCGTAAATTCCCAGAAACACAAGCCTGAGGAGTCTCTGTGCTGATGAGGGGGGCCAGGGTTCCCCGCCTGTTTAACTCCTGATAACGCGGGGAACCACACCTGCCCAAGTGTGGGCAGCCTTCATCACAAATAGCATTGCCTGAAAGTGAAGCGTTGGTCCTCACAGGCTGAACGCAAGGCCCTGTGCGATTTTTCCCGTTCAGACCTGGAGAGCACTCATACACTCATACAGCAAGGAGAAAGGGAGACTGGATCACGGCCCCAGCGACAAAACAGCAAGAGACCTCCAATCTCGCCACAATCGCGCCTCAATGTTTTTGTCA
>JAOVYW010000084.1:6606998-6619813 GCA_025775045.1 Hiodon tergisus | reverse complement strand
ACACCGACACCCCTGCACAACAACACCCCTGCACAACAACACACCTGCACAACAACACACCTGCACACTGACAACACTGGACACCGACACCCCTGCACAACAACACACCTGGAGACAAACACCACTGCGCACCAACACCCCTGGACACTGAACACCACTGCATACCAACACCCCTGGACACCAACACCCCGGACACCGAAACCACTGGACACCGACACCGCTGCACACCACTTAGCATTACCTATGTGAGATTGGGAGGGATCACACTCCTTGACTCCTCCAACTCAAACCCTCCCTTCAACTTCCAGAGGATGACTGTTTTGGGTCAATCCCTCCCCCTTAAATGGGCTAACCTAAAAAGCCACCATTGCAGGTTTGTGGGATGTTTTTCCTTGATTTGTGACACATTAACGCAGTTGCCATCTGACAGCCTGCTTTCTCACACTTCAGTGCACCTGTGGCACTGAAACAATAGTCTCTGTGCAGTTTCAGGCAAAATCCAGACAGGGCTATTTCCTGCTTGTCGTCACAACCAAATGCCGTTAGCATGCTAATGTGCGCTTCTAGTTTGGCACTTTCAACACACTGGTTCGTTACATGACTGTGCTTACTCGTGAATTTAGAATTTAATTTAGAACCCAGGACAACGGTACCTTTTTTTTGCTTAAAACTTTGAACCTGCAATTGTGTTGTGCAAACGCATCTCGGCCACCACTCAGGAGGAAGTGGGACTGGTCACCTCCAATCCTAGTCACCTCCGAGTCACCCGTGATCACGTTCACCTTTTCCTGGCTGCACTTCCCACACCAGAGCCTCAGCACCGATCTGATCGCACGGCTGGCCTGCAGTTGCCCAGAAGGCTGACAGGAAACACTGCGAATGCAACACGGTGCTCTGCCGATTCAAACCTCGATTCAAACCCTTGCTCACAGCGCTCAGTCTGCACAGTGCCGAGTGCCTCAACTGACTGAATTTGGGTGGGATAATACCCAGAGTGGGTGTATATCATCAGTGAAATAACCCCAGTGATGGATATACATTGATATCCATCTTCTCAGTGAATCAAACACATTTAATTAATTTCCTGTGGTGTCAGCTGTTCATAAACAGACGACGATCAAGAACGGTCGGCGTCTGACCGATAAAGGCAAATATCTACTTCTCTCCTAAAGTTGTGCCGTTAAAATAGATCTACCGTAGACCCTGCAATGTTTTAATTATAAGACTTACATTCATATTCTTGTCTTATTATTATATTACCACGCTTATAATTTATAATTATTATTGTCATCCACCACGTGATTTTATCTGCCTGTTTATCCACATCTTAGGTACATTCTTTAACTTTTGAGAAAAAATCAGAAAACCTCAAATGTTATCTTGTGATATATTTGTTTGTTTTTTTGTCTGGAAGGCTGGAATACAGTCTGCTGGTAGGTCCTGTGAGCTAGACAGATTAGTCATCATCACCAATGGCCACTGATGGGTGACACTGACCATAATAACAGGTTCCTGGTTCCTCTCAGAGTGCCTTTTATATGGGTCTTGTTCTGTTTAAAAAGCTAATTTAGGCTAGAGTCAAATAGGTTTTGGCCTTTTTCCGCAAATGTAATCTTTCTTCCCCGAGGAATTTCCAGGTACAATTTGTTTTGGTCCGTCGATTGGATGGAGATGGGACTTAACCACCCTGAAATGTGTGTGATCACTCAAATTGCAATGCCGTGTGTCACCGCAAATCATATTTTCTCAGAATCACCCTGTTGTTCCAGCGACCAATGACCAATCTGACGGGGTCTGATTAGGGAGAACGCTCTGTGTTACCTAGCCAGTGTATTTGATGTCTTGATGCGTGTGAAGGCCCTCAGGTTAATATGACTGTGTTACACGCCGAGGTGCGTTAGGTTTGACCCGAAATTCGCATATTTCCACCGTGTAATTTAATTATTATTGCATAGCTTGCTGGCCGCTGCTGTTGTCCAGAACTATTAACATATCTTCCAACTTATAACAGAATTCATTTATCCGTTTATACGGCTGGAACTTTTCTTTAGTGGTAATAGGTTCGCGGGCCAATAGGTCTGACACTCCTCGGATTTAAATCAGATCCAAGCTAAGTTAACTCTGTGCCTTTAAAAGTATGGCTGTAACGAATGAGTGTTGACGATATAAAAATAGGGCATTTTCTTGAAAGTCATGCGGAGCATTGCACCGTGAGATGATATCAACTGCATAAGAAAAGAGGACTTAAAATAAAGTTTTGAGTCACTGGGATGCATAGATGACTTCAACCTCTTAGCGGTCCGTGTAGCCTCTCAGATATTGGCCAGAAGAGTGAATAAACCAGTGAGAACAGGTTTAAATTAAATTTGTGTTTTGCAACAGTGTCAAATTATCGCAGTAATGCTTCCGTTTGCGAAAGACAATAGTTACACCTGCACCCATTTAATTCCTGTAAAATGCAACAATAATTCACCTTTGCCGTTGATTTAAACCAAACTATTTATTTTAACCAATATCAAACAATGTTTGTTTGTACCCAGGACGAAATGTATGGCTCACATTTTGCAGATTAATAAAATGTTTACCTATGCAACCGAGATTAGTTTTTGGTTGTCAAGGGTACGGCAGCAGCACTCCAGAGATTCATTCTGCATCCATTGGTCAAATCTCCAGTTTCTTACCCACCTTTCCGTTTCCAAGTTTAAGCAGCTTCGCCAAACAATGAGTGTGACTGAATGTGGGGTAAGTTCTGTCAAAACCACAGCGCGCCACGGAAGGGCTTCTCATCATTCATTACACTATTCCTAAACGGTTGGTCTTCTTCGTCTTAAGGCCGATGCAACTTATCGGAAATGGCAACGGGGGCTCAGAAGAGAGGTGAAGGTGACCAGTAGCTACGTTGCGACGGGTCCTCGGAGTCTGGTGAAATAGGGGTTCATGGTTAAAGCCCACTTCCTCCCGTTGCCGTGAATTCCCCACCAGTCTCCAAGGCTCCTGAGCTCCTTGGTGGACCTTCGAGGGCAAGAGTATCTATGTTCAGCCCACCTTGACTTTGAAGTTTTCAGGCAGGCAGACAGGTAGGTCATGTATCCTTGCCCCCAGGAACTTACCATCGTTTTTGCCCTTAATCAGAGAGCTCAGTCTAGTAGCTCCCTATTATAAAATCATATTATACCAACTCCTGTTCCTATCATATACAGCAATTTTACCTTACATGTATGTATTTTAACCAGGTGGCAGTCGCCTGTAACCACTAATATCTCGTTTAAACAACTTTCATTAACCGAGACCATTTTAACGAAGTGACCCTCAAAATACTCACGTTTCGTTTTCCATTTAACCCTCGGATACAATTACGTGAGTTTATAAAACAAATTTTTTTAAATCTCCACGTCAGGACATTTACAACATGTAAATTTAAAAGAAATTACAAGGATTTCAGATAGACAATTTCAGCGCCCAAACAATGACCGAAGGGATTTCAAGTCCACTTTCCCTACATGTAAATCTGTATGTGGAAAAAACAGACATCTGAACTTTTTGGAGCCGATTTATTTTTCAGAAACGTAAATGTTTGTCGATTCGTTCATGAATGTTTGTATGACGAAATGTTGTTTGAAATTTAATTAAGTGGTGAGATCATATGAAGTGTAAGCATATATTGCTTAATATTATTGTAAATAAACTGCATAAAATGTTGGTCCGCATTTAGCATACGGTGTCTTCCACGTTTAAATAATTAACAACATGGTAATGTAAAAACTATTCTCAAACAGTGGAGGTATCAACTTTTTTCTCCTATCATTACAATGCAAGCCATATAATGTCAATTTACATTTCGTTGAGAACTTTGTATAATCATTGGATCATATGAAACATAACTTCCGTTAGTGTAATACACATACTATACAAGCCATTGAACTCCATCTCTATCGATACAATTCAGGTCTGGCTATTTCATGTATTGAATAAAATGTTGAATGTTGATTAAATGATTAGTTCGTTTTCGATTTAAAAAAAATACTGTACCGAAAACGTTATTCACAAAACCGAAAAAAAAACTTCTAAAAATTATTTTGCGTAATATTGGTAGAGTCCAATTCTCTCTAACTCAAACTGCCTCCTTCCTCACCCCCCTCTCTCCCCCATCTCTCTCTCTCTCTCGCTATACTGCGCTCTCTCTCTCTCTCTCTCTCTCTCTCTTTCTCTCTCTCTCTCGCTCGCATCTCCCTCCCCCTTCTCGCACTCTGCTTTTCTCATCAATGGATCCTATTTGAATAATCTGTAAGCACTTGGACTAGAGCCAATCAGCTGTCAGAGTTCCATGATAAATCGCAATGCATTATTGATAATAATAATTACTCTGACATGCGCATTTCTACTTGAAGGGCTAATTTCCCAACTCTAAGAATTTGTTGTGAAGAAGGAAAAATATTGTTACTATTTTGCTCCCGATGGTTGTACCATGTCGAGGCGCAAGCAAGCTAAACCGCAGCACATCAACTCCGACGAGCCCGGTTCGACAGAAAATGGTACGTTTGGACTTAAGAAACGTGTTTTGATTAGTTTTGTTGTCTATTCAGTCAGTGCAATATTGCTTACAAACTCTGTAGTTGCATGACTATACGTATATATTTAAGATTTTTTTTGGCCGTTTTCACTTTGGCCGGGATCATGACCCTTGGAACTGACCATGCCCTATCCCTAAACTGTATCTATCTAGGTATTTGCTTCGCGAACTTGTTTTAAATATACTAGTTATTCAAGTTATGTTTTCGTACCTTTTTATAAATAAAAAAAACCGGTCAAAAAATAATTGACTTAGTGTCGTGAGTTCTAGCACATTCGTAGATCTCAGGTTGCCAATAAGGCTGATTGGGGGTGTTTTGCAAACTATAAACGGGTCATTAATTAATACATTTGGAAACTTTTGTCCCAGATTTGGGATGTTTTTTTTTTACGTTCTTTTTGTTTTACCTTTTGTAATGCTATCTATATGGTTAATTTACGAAATTAATGAGCACTTTTAAGTGACTTGAAGGTGTTCGGCTAGTCACGTAACTGGTAACGGATTTACTTGCTAAATGTAAGTATTCCATTTTTTTTTTTGATTCACTAATTGCTTTGCGGTGTCTTAACCTTCCCTTTCAGACTTAATTAATACTTTTTACGTGTTTCTACTTGATCGTAATTTTTGTAGTGCTCTCCTCGCATTGCTTTTTAACCTCGACATCATCTGGATTAGAGATTGGTAATTTGATGTTACGACGTTTAATATTACCGTAGTCTACTGTATTTTTGTTTATCCCCCTCTCTGGGCTGTTGAAGTGCCTGAGGCAATAGATTTTTGTTCTAAATTCCGATCTCTTATGGTTTGTAATTCTATAACGTGTTGCCTCCATTATCTCCTGTATAGTAGGGAAGTTGTGTGTTATCGATTAGAAATGATTAAACCCACACCTGAATCGATTTCCCATTTAACATTTTTCATACAATAGCTTTTTATTTTGATACTACTTCTAAAATGTACTAATGTTGCCTATCGGTTTACCTTATTTGGATGTCCGTTTTTAAACAAAGGTATCCCGACATGTTGGTATGATATGTGGTTTAAAAGTAAACTGACCAAGGGGTCATAAATCCCCAGTTTAATGCATGACTGTTTCCTTTTGTGCATATGGCCTGGTGGGGGGTGGAGTAGTATCGGAAGGCTATGGGGTCGATTTGTGTTATCTGCCATGTTTGGTGGACACGCTGCCCAACACCCATACTAAGAGAATTCAATGAAATTCGGATTGAATTGTGAATGTGGGTAAAAGTCCACCGTTCAAATATCCCCCCCCCCAAAAAAAAATCTGAATTGATCAAAATTTTGGACATGATTTTATAAACTTATTTAATGTTATACAAGTCGTAATATGCGTCAAGAAGTTATTTGGCAAATTGACGTATTTCAATTTTTACTTGAGACTGGAATTGCATCGGTTGAGTTTAGGATTAGACCTCCGGTTTACAACCTCCTACCTCGTGCGGTCGATTCTAGAGTGCTCCTCTATTCGAAGGCGCCCTCGCGCGGTTAAATTTGACGGGAAGTTTCGTGTGTAAGGGTACACTACTCTATTTCAGAAAAAAAATCTACCGTCTTGTAGTTATCGCCGCAAGTGATCTTGTTAAGTGGGCGAACATTTCCGTTTTAATCATAAGGATACTTTTGAAAAATTACTTTTCGCGTACGTTTTACGAAACTAAGCGCCACCGCCAGATTTATTACGTCTGACACGCGGGCTTTGACTTTGAACAGTTTCAGAATACAATTCCATTTGCAACTCTTCCACCCCGCCGCAGTTGCCTGGTGAGCAATTAACAAGTCCAGCAGTTTGTGGGAGGAATGCAAACAGGTGGTCAGCCACCCATCCCCCATTCATAAGGATTCATTAGCATTTAACAATGGGTCCGGTAAAGGGCCATTTATAATCTCTTGCAGACAAATTAAATTTCAATAGCATACATTGAGCTATTTAATCTAGTATGGCTTTCTTCAATAGGAGGTTGAAGGGTAGACATTCTTTATACGGGGCTGACTGAGAATACCTAGTCGGATGTGTACGGGCAATACGTAATTTAAATTTTCTTAGAAATGCCTTGTGTCGTAGTTGCGTTTTGCTTGGTATAATTAAATGTATTCAGTGTTTGCGGTATTCTCATCTCTCTCTTAGTAGTTACAGGGTTCACTTAATCCTAACATTCCGATTTTTATCAGGAGATGCCTGTTTTCTTTCAACTTGGATTAAAATGCAACTAATTTATTTCCATTTGTATTGTTGGGGGGGGTATGGCTAAGTTTTTCTTGGTTTAACTTAAATAAGTACGTGTGTGTGTGTGTAAATATATTTATTTGGCATTTATTAACAGCATTCGATTACGCGCTCCCTTACTGTTTTTTAAATTAAACTCCTTTAGCGCTCCCTACTGGCCGTTGTCTCGCCGGGCTGGCTTTTAATGCATACACTTGGGTTGTCAGCCCTTTGCTGTCAGTAAACGCTAACTTCATGGTAGCCGGCAGAACGGCAAACGCGGGGTTAAATGCAATTTGATTGTAACGAATTAACTTTTCATATGGAAAATTATTCGAACTGAGAATTTCCCTTCAATTAAATTAATTTAAATTAGTTGTCCAATTTCAAAGTGAACTTTTTTCTTTCTTTAGGACACCCTTTCCAATTTGGTTTTCAAACTACTAAGAATTGGGTGTCATTACCTGCTGCTTTTTTTTTTTTTTTTTTTGAAGGACTTCAGCCATTAAAGTCAAATGGCCTCACTTGATTTGCTCTGGGCTTTGAAATGTCAGTGCTGACTTGTTGTTCTCCGCTGCAGGGGCTCTGGTGGAGGGTCCAACGGAGGAGGAGGGGAACGAGGTGAAAAGGAGCAGGCTGGAAGAGGCCAGGGTGTGTGACAAATGTTGCGCAGAGTTTTTCGACTTGTCTGAGTTTCTGGACCACCAGAAGAGTTGCACCAAGAGCCAGCAGGTGGTCATCCTGAAGGATGGCGACGGGGGCATGGTGCCGTGCGACTTCCCGCAAGGCTCCCCGGACAGCTTCCTGAGCGATCACGGCGACAGTCAGACTGGCTGCGACTCCCAGCCCAAGGGGCGCGATGGCGCGGCGGAGGAGCCCACCAAACGGCGCTCTCCCGTGGAGATGTCGGCTAGCCCTGACGTGAGCTACGCGACTGCCACCAAGCGGCAGGACACCAACGTTACGCTGGAGTCCATGCCTGGGACCAAAGTGGCTGTCACCCAACACTCATCCAGCCGCAAGTCGCCGCCTGCGCAGGCCAATCTGCACGTCATCCCCATGATTCTGGAGCAGTTGGTGAGTCTGCAGCAGCAGCAGCTCCAGCAGATCCAGCTGACGGAGCAGATTCGCATCCAGGTGGCCATGATGGCTCCCCAGAGCCTGCACTCGGCTGTGGGGGCCGCCGTGGACCCCCTGAAGGCCCTGGGCGCCCACTTGTCTCAGCAGCTCTCTGCTGCCGCCGCGCTGATCGGGAAGCGGACAGGCTCACAGAGCCTCTCGATGGAGACTCTCAAACATGGCAAACTACCTCATGGGAACGGCCTTCCCGCGTCTCTCCCCGTGGGGGCCCTGCCCTCAAAATCGGACCTGTCGAAGGGGCTTCCGGCGCAGTTTCCGCAGTCTCCGGGTGCCATGGCTTTCCAGAGCCCCTTTGCTGCCATCTCGGCAGGCCTCGACCCCGCCAGGAAGGCGAAAGGCAAGCTCCCCGGCCTGGGCGTCGAGCCGAAGACTGGGGCTGGCGAGCACCTGTTCAAGCACAAGTGCAAGTTCTGTGGGAAGACCTTCGGCAACGACAGCGCCCTGCAGATACACCTGCGCTCCCACACCGGGGAGAGACCCTACAAGTGCAACATCTGTGGCAACCGCTTCACGACCAAAGGGAACCTTAAGGTGCATTTCCAGAGGCACAAGGAGAAGTACCCGCACATCCGCATGAACCCGCACCCCGTGCCCGAGCACCTCGACAACGTCCCCACCAGCAGTGGCATTCCCTATGGCATGTCCATGCCCATCGAGGAGTCCAACTTTGTGGACAACAAACCGATCCTGGGGCTGCCGGCCACGGGCTTTCACCCGACGGTTCTCCAGGGCCTCAAGCAGCCCTACGACTCTCCACTCGGGAGTGACGTGTATTCCCAGAGGCCCTCGTCCTCCGGCAGCGACGGCGCCTCCATCTCCTCGGGCATGTTCGGTCAGGAGGTTGGGTTTGAGCAGAGCCATGGGTCCCCCGAAGGCCTGCCCCAGCTGAACGACGGCGGCTCAGGAACTGCCAAGCTGCAGCAGATGGTGGACGGCCTGGAGAAGAAGACGGGTGACCCCAACGAGTGCGTGATCTGCCACCGTGTGCTGAGCTGCCAGAGCTCCCTGAAGATGCACTACCGCACGCACACGGGGGAGAGGCCGTACAAGTGCAAGATATGTGGCCGTGCCTTCTCCACCAAGGGCAACCTCAAGGCCCACTACGGCGTCCACAGGGCCAACACGCCCCTGAAGATGCAGCACTCCTGCCCCATCTGCCAGAAGAAGTTCACCAATGCCGTGGTGCTTCAGCAACACATCCGCATGCACATGGGGGGCCAGATCCCCAACACGCCCCTGCCCGAGACCCTGTTCGACGGGCCTGAGGGGGCGGACCCCTCGCCACCCGTCGAAAAGCCCGTGGACGCCGGCTCCTTCCACGATGAGAGCCTTGAGGAGCCAGACGCGGAGCTGGACTCCCAGGAAAAGTCCAGTGACTTCCCGGAGCCCCTGCCTCTCGTTACGGCACAGCCGGAGGAGCTGCCACCCCACCCTCCACCCATGTTCTCCAGCATCGCTGCTCTAGAGAACCACATGAAGAGCCTGACGTCAGCCCTGAACCTGCAGCGGCAGACCAGCACAGTGTCTGAGTGCGACAGCGTGCCCAAGGAGCATCCCTCTGCGCCGGGAGAGCTGGAGTTCCACAACGGCCGGAGCCCGGCTGTGTCGGACTCTGTGTCCTTCCAGTCGTCGTCTCCTGTGGACAGCCAGCTGGAGAGTAACCAGTCCAAGTCTCCCGATTCTGGCATGCCCGAAGACGGCAGCAGGGTGGTCTCCAGGCCAGACTCGGACTGTGGGCCGCCGGACCCTGAATCTGGGGGCGCCCTTGACTTGACATCCAGCAGTTTCGTTCCAAAGCCCGTCAAAGAGGAGCCGGGCTTGTCCTTCTCCAGTGGGGAGTATGGTAAGTTCTTTACATCTGAACATTCTTGTGTATGGGTATCAAATCAAGTTATTTTGGTATGACTTCTTGAATGGTTTTTCCCTTTATCAACTAGAGAATCAAACATTGAGCTGTAGAAGTACTGTACCAGTGAAATTGTATTCAGCGAGCTTTAGTAACCTGTTTTTAATGTAAACCCCCCCCCCATTTAATAGGCTCTAGCCACATTCCTTTCATGCGGGTACCCCCAAGCCTAGTCAAGCTGGAGATGCAGATCCCTCCCGAGAACCCCATGGGAGTCCACGGCTTATTCAGCCCCCAGTTGGCTCTGGGTAATGGAGTTCCAGCTCTGAGTTCCTCTGCGCCACGCCGCTCTGCCAAACAGCACCTGTGCAACTCGTGCGGCAAGAACTTTTCCTCTGCCAGCGCCTTGCAGATCCATGAGCGCACGCACACCGGGGAAAAGCCCTTTGCTTGCACCATCTGCGGCCGAGCATTCACCACCAAGGGCAACCTCAAGGTAGGCCACACGTGTTGGTGTATGCCCGGGTCGCTGTGATATTTAAAGTTGGCACCGCGCGCCATTTTGTCTGTACTCATGTATACCCGTGTTGGCTCTCTAGGTGCATGTTGGGACTCACATGTGGAATAACTCGGCAAGGCGGGGCCAGCGCATGTCTCTGGACAACCCCATGGCCCTAATGGCCATGGGGTCAGAGTCGAAGATGGTGCCCGAGATGGTGCCTACCCCGAAGGAGCTGGCCCCCCCGACAATGAACTTCGACCCCTCTATGTGGAACCAGTACGCGGCTGCATTCACAAACGGGCTGACCATGAAGACCAACGAGATCTCGGTCATCCAGAACGGAGGCGTCCCGCTCCCCGGGAGCTTGGCTGGGGGCCCCCTCGCCGGCTCCACCGGGGGCTTTATGAAGATGGATGGGTCCCAGGCCGGTCTCCCGGCTTCGGTGGCTGAGATGGCGAAGAACGGCACGGAAAGCGAACCGAAGCCTCAGTTTCCACATTTTATGGAAGAGAGCAAAATCGCAGTGAATTGATTTAAAACGGCCGAGGTCATTTCCTTTTTTCGTTCTTTATACAGATGAGAGAAACCTCATATTTTCCTACTGAAATGTATAGATTATGTCTTTTACGGTAGTTGTGCTTCTATTTATCACTTACTCTTGAACAAGTACAATCACTTTTCGCTTTGCCACCGGTGGAAAGGTAAAGATTTCTCGCCAAAGAATTTCCTATGGACTTGCTCCGTGCACCCCCCCATTTTGAACAGTTTACCTCTGTCAAATGCTAGTATTTCGTATAGTAGAACTTGAATTCACTACTGTAGAGATCTCTTGGTTTTGTTTACAATTTGTATGTGTGAATAAGAGATGCGGGTAATTCTTTTTTGTTTTGTTTTTATGTACTGTTGTCTGTCCCCCCCCCCAGAAGTTGAATGTATCCATCTTACTTGAAATGGCTTTAATCCAAATGGGCCTCTGTGCCTAAAGTTCTGGCAAAGGGTAGTTCCCACTTAGACAATATCTAGCTTTTGGAAAAAATGTCAGTACTGAATAGATTATATCAGGATTTTTTTTTTTTTTTTAAATATCGATAAATTTGCCTTCCATAAATTTTCTTCCCTTCAATGTTTATGAACTCCCATGTTGCAGTTTTATTTTTTAAAATTTTATTTCTATTAATTTCACTGCTTTATCCATCATCTGCGTTGAGAAGATGCCTGTAGAGGAAACCATTTTCAACTTCTTAAATTATTCTTAAAGATGCTAGGTCAGCGTTGTTTTCAGCTTTCAAATCAAAATGGTGCGTATTTTTTTGAGTGTTTCAAAGTGCCTAGCTTGAAACTCAACCAACTTGTGTAATATTTTAAAGCGTCACGAGTGAGTTTGTATTGAAGGTTTTGTGTCCATACGTGTTTGGTGAAGATGTGCGATTTTCCCGATGTTCCTGTAGTGTTGACATTTCTAGGGAGAGAACTTTTTTTCTTTCTTTCTTGGGGTCAGTTTGGTCAGCGACGTTCCTGCACCCATGTGTCCATTTTTAAGTCCATTGAGCCTTTTGATAAGTCTTCTGATTGAGGCTATTAAAACACTGAATGCTTTCACCCATGTCTGCACTTTAATGAGCCTTCTCTTGTATCCGGATCATTTTTTTTTTTCTCTTCTCCTTGGCTGCAACCCGTTGACTTGGTCTAAAATGTTTGCCTGGTGTCAAGTCACAAAGCCTACATATTTGGTTTCAGTGTTTACCTCATTAATGGTGTGTACCATTCCGGTTTCCCCCATGCAGGGGTTTGGAGTACATACTCTTGATCACCGGGTCTTAACTTTATGGAGGCTTCAAACGCTCCATTGTGAGAATGTCTCTCCTGCCTGTGACTTGCCAACACACAGTAACGACCCGTTTCTCTGAAAGGAACGAAATGAGTATGTTTTACAGTACTTCTGCAAGGTTCGTGTGGGTTGGAGGGTGTTTGGGTCCTTTCAAACTAAATGTGCCCTGACACGCACGAGTGTACGGGTTTTGAAAAGAAACCCACTCTATCAGGGATGATTTCTGCTGTCGATCCTTTCGCTTAATTGTGGTAAACCATGTCTCTGTGTAGACTGGGTGCTCTGTCCAGTGTTTTAGTTGGATTCTTTGAATTGATAATCTGCCCCCCAAATATTGAATGTATTTCCTGACATTTTGCACGCTTCACAGGTTTTGATGCTGAAGTTTTCTTATATATGCATTTACCAAAATGTGCCTTGTTATTAAAACAAAAATCGCCTTCAGAACTGGACTGACAGTGACTTGCTTCTACAAATCATAAAAAAGTTTTTTTTTTAAAGTTGTTTTT
This sequence comes from Hiodon tergisus, assembly GCA_025775045.1. Classification (NCBI taxonomy): domain Eukaryota; kingdom Metazoa; phylum Chordata; class Actinopteri; order Hiodontiformes; family Hiodontidae; genus Hiodon; species Hiodon tergisus. Next base: position 6,607,194 of record JAOVYW010000084.1, on the reverse strand, counting down.
GTCTGATTTTGTAAACATCTTGCTTCGTTCCTCCCCTTCTTGATGCTAAATGTTACTTTCTGGTCTTTTGAAAATAAAATCAGGGTGACTTTTTTTGTTTTGTTTTCTAAATTGTGTCCCATGGGGATAAGCCCCAACACCCCATCATATTCTGCAGTCAGTCTGGCCGCGACCCATACCCTTTAGAACCGCCCCC
>JAOVYW010000084.1:6579401-6593771 GCA_025775045.1 Hiodon tergisus | reverse complement strand
ATGTTCATACAACTGCACAACTGAGATGATCATACAACTGAGATGTTCATACAACTGCACAACTGAGATGATCATACAACTGCACAACTGAGATGTTCATACAACTGAGATGTTCATACAACTGCACAACTGAGATGATCATACAACTGAGATGTTCATACAACTGCACAACTGAGATGATCATACTACCGAGATGATCATACTACCGAGATGTTCATACAACTGAGATGTTCATACAACTGCACAACTGAGATGTTCATACAACTGAGATGTTCATACAACTGCACAACTGAGATGTATGAAGGATGGTACTGCGAAAAAATAGAATATAGCTTTTGGCTTTAGTGACAATCTGAAAAAATGTGAAAGTTACTTAAAAGTATTGGTTCAGCCTATGGTTTTTATTTTCAGTTTTACCAACTGAACATTAGAATTTTGTATTGGCATTTAAACTGTTTAGCCTTTAGACAGCAAAAGTCCTTCTCATGTAGTTATTTTTAATGGAAAAAAAAATACAGGTTCATTTTACAGCGTATGCAATCTTACTTTTACAATATACTTTTGAATATCTAATGTCTTCACTGCCAGAGTTGCTGTCTCAGAAATCATATGAAGAGGTTAGTTGAGTCCTTGTTTTATGAGCAATTTAAAAGTGGCACCTGTTTTTAAATGTGTTTAAATTCACTGTGAACAACGTAAAAAATAACATTTTTTGTAACTCAAGTGCTCACCAAGTCTCGCTTTGTTTTTGTTCCACAGGTTTTTTAAGGGGTCGTTAAACAAAAGTGTAAACAAACAAGACAATTATTCACCGCCATGTAAATGTATGAAGCAGATTTTTTTAAATAAATATTTAAACTAATATAAGATTTATATTGTTAAATAAGGCAACACATCCAGCACTGGAAAACTACAGTTTGACAGCTGCTTTTCAAACTAAATGAAAATGAGTGCCCTTTTAAAAAGCCCTTTCTCTCCGTCTTTGACGGCACAATGTCAGAGAGAAACCGCGGTATGACCGCCCGGACCAGACTGGGCGCATAATCACCCCACTCCTGCCACAGTTCACATTTATGCCGCCAGCGAACACATTGTCAGGTCACTTACTAGTCCTTGAAGCGTCGAACGGTTAATTCTCCAAACTTAAGGGGTGAAACGGAACCTCTGCAAGGGTCCAGCTTGGTTTTCCACACAGCTGCATAGGCTCGCCGTGCTGGGAAGCGCCCCTAATTGTAAAACCTGAGTGAGTTTACCTTGGCTCTTAACGATGTCTCTGCGTTTCACAGCATCCTGCATTGGGCTGCAAGGCCCAGGCAGTGCAGAGCTGTTAATGTGCTGAATTATGTTTTCTTGAAACATTTACGGCCCAGGTTCCCCAGTTCTCGTTCAAATAAACTGACCAGGCCATTTACAAGATTTTATATTTCAACATGGCCATATATGTAATTGCAGGTTAATAAATGAGTGTCAATAGAAAAAGTATGCCTGGATTATGGCAGTAAATATAAATCTTGCATTCGCACAAATCATGGTGACCGCACCAGTGCCTTCTAACAGAACATGTCCCACTGTATCCCTAGATTATGTGGAGACCATGACAACAATATCAAGGCAAACTATGCCTGTGTGCATTGTATATCTATGATCTATAGATAAATAGATCTATGAAGGGTAAACCAGATTTACCAGTACCTTGATTGTTGTTTATAGTTCCAACATAAGACTCTGTTGGTGCCAATTTGTCGGACTCATTGACTTTTCAGTGAAGGCGATATTACATCGCGATGTGGTTGTTGTCTAGCTTAACAACATTGGCTCCATCTGATTTCAGCACACGAGCTTCACTGTTGAGATTAATCCCTCGTACTGCAATGGGCCTGCAGGTGAAATGTGCAATGAGCTGCCATAGCCTTGGATTTGTGTATTATTCTAACACAACAAATGTCCCAGCTTATCTACTAAAAGCCTGAGTGTAAAAGGCATCAGTGGTCCGTGTGTTAAAAAAATTATTATTTTTATAAATTTAGGAGCTATTGTGTTTGCATCCATCCATATTCTGAAACCGCTTATCCAATTCTGAGTCGTAGGGAATCCCAACCCGGCAGATGAGGCCGCCAGTCTATCACTGAGCCCAGAGACGGATAACCACATACCACCTAACTCACGAGCCTTTAGACAGTGGTAGGGAACCCATGCGAAAACCATCAGAGAACTTGCAACTCCACAGAGACCGTGACCCGAGCTAGATCCGACCCAGCTGGCTCTTTGAGGCACCAGTACTAACTGCCAAGTGACCTTGCTGCCCTGTTGCGTTTGAAATTTGTGAATAACAGCTTAAGGTAACCATATAGTCTGCTCTGAATGCGGACCAAGTTCGTTGATTCGACGATATTTTTCAAATGCTGTTCTGTTGGTAGAGATGGGCTTAATAGACACCCACTGATCCCATAAGTTGCCAGTAAAAATAATATTGGTGGAAACTCTAAAAATCAACTAGTGATCATTTTAAAATGTTCCACGTACAAAACGACCAGTATAATGTTGCTTAGTCATCAATGCACTTTTTTCCCCTCGCCTTACACCATACGATTATGAAAGATGCCGTTATATTATTCAAGTTATTAAGCCAAGTCGGGTTAGTACCTGTAAACATTCAAATGCAGCAGTAGCCCACTTCTATGTATATATTTAAACATCGGTCCTGTTTTCATTTTTCTCCCCCCTCGGTAATTTTTCATCTCCACAATGAAGTTCTTGTGTGCCACTGTCTGACAGAAGCCGCAGAAATGCCTTGCCTCTGAGGCTGGAGACGTCATGGATTCCTGAGTGTGGGCTTCGCAGGAAAGCCCAGAGTCTCCGAGATGGATCCGATCCAGGTTGCCATGGCGAAGCGCACAAACAGGAGGAAACACTGAGGGAATCCCGTTATTTTACAGCATTCGACCATTATAAACACCGAGAGCAGGGAAGGAAGCTGCTCTCGATACTCTAGGAATCCTCGGCGCGAGGAATAAGAGCTCATACCATCACCATAGCTAGCGATTTATTTTAGCTCAAACGTCTCTTGAATTTAAAGGAGCATTTGCGTTCTCATTCTTAACTTGCTTTCCTTTCCATTCAAGAAAACGTTTAGTATGCTTAACGGAAGGATAATAATTATTAATTATTGACTCTTTTGGTTTATTTTATTTCACTTCCCAAATGTTTAGAGAAAGTTGGAGATTGGCGCAGTATCACACCATGAGGTCGATGGATCAAGGTATGGATGTCGCGTGATGAAGTATTGTGATCTGAAAATCTGGTAATCAACTCATTTGATTATAACATTTTTCTTCAGTATTTGTAACCACTTTTTTTTAAAGTTTTTTTTTTTTTTTTTTTTTTTTACAAATGCAAGAGCTGCGGTTGATACTGTCAATTACTTAAAGTTCTGGGTTTTTATATAGGCTGAATTAATTAAGTTGTAGAATTTTGTGTTCATGTTCATGTTTTTTCTCTACTTTTTTCCTTATCTTTTTCAGTCTTTTTAATAATGAGTTTGGAAGTCTTTCTGTGTGATTTTTAAAATTGCATTTAAGGTTATCCAGCTACCGTAGAGTTAAAGTAAAGTAGTAGTACGTCATTGAAAACCAAGTTGACGAGCATTTTGAACGTTTTGGGATATCCAAGGGCTGAGAGGGGGCACAAATAAACCACGTTACCACGTTAGCAAAAACTTTTGAAAACAGGGGTAACATCTTCCTAAGGAAAAAAATACGGTTCACTTTTAAAAATAGAATCGATGTCATAATCGTATTAGTGGAACCACATCGTTAAACTAATATTTAAAACGTTTATTTAATTAAATGCAATTTGACTGATTTGACATTATTTTGACATTAAATCCTACATCTAACAGTGAAGTCTGAAAACCTTACACGACAGCGGAACGGATTTGAGCTGTTCATTGAGTACTGTAAATGCGCGTGCTATGAAGTATAGCTCACGCCTACTCTGGCTGTAGCGGGATTTTGACTGGTGGTGGCCTACACAGCGCCTGTTATTGGTTGTTTTACATAGGTCTGTGATTTTATTTGTAAAGCGTAATTTTATAATAAGATAGCATTTTGAAAACAGTCACCCACATGGTGCTATTTTCATGTGACAGCAAAATTCAGAAGTACGACTTGGCTCCTACATTAGTTCCACTTTATTAAGACTTATCCTGTGTTAAGTTTATTCCCTTTAGCTTACCAATGTTGCAGGTTTAGTTAGCCTGGGAGTGATAAGCGCACTAAAACATGTTTTTGTTGCCTTTTGGATCTGTTCAATGGTTATCGTGACTATTTAAAAACAAATCATGCTACAATTGTTTAATCTAAGTTTTAAAAAAAAGACATTTATTTTAATCTTGAAAGATGGCACAATTTGTTTTAATTTTATCAAACATTACCTTAATAAAAAAAAGTAAGGTAGGCTATTGCCTCGGTATTCCACAACATTGACCCAAAACACCACGTGGCAGCACTTTGACCTTTGTAGGTTATGGACCAGGGTTAAGATTAAAGACATTAAGAAGTCGGGCAACAGAACAATTGACAAGAAATATTTTAAAATGTATTCGTTAAAAAAAATGCACGCATATCTAGTGTATTTACAACGTATGACATTGCTTACCAAACCCATACTCCGCTACACATAAGTAATTTGCTAATTACATTCGCAATAACAATGAGTAACATATTAACCACCGATTCACACTTATTCAGCTGTGTTTCAGAAACAGTATGCTTGGCTGGTGATGTCGAGGTGTCGCAGTCGCCCAATTGATAATATTCAATTCGACGTCAGTCGCCCTACGTGCTCTGAAATCTACTGAGCCAATATAATTACGTCTGCTCAGCAACAGTGTATAACTGGGTCATAATCACATGAAATGCTCCAGGTATATTTGGGCTTGTAACAATGAAACACATGAGGCTATTTTACTGGCAGACCAGGCTGTTGTCAGGCAAGAAAATCATTTGTTTCTCCTTAATTAACCTACTGCGTTTCAAATTCAAAAAGGTCTAGCACATTGCTGAATTTTTTTCTAAGTCATAAATAAATAAATATATAAATAAATAAAAATAATAAAAAACAGGGAACCCTGTATTCTAAAGTGTATGCATTTTGTGTTGTTCACCAGCATTGGTTAGGGAATTACTGGGTTCTGAATTTGACAGACCATATTGTACCATAGTAGGTGCAATTTCTCTTTAAAAAATTACCTATTCTTTCGCCAGAGTGTTCAGTCCGCTGAAAGGGATCTGGATGTCAAAAATAGTCAAACATAGCAGTTCCTCTTTTTAGAGGTATTCAGTACACTAACGGATCGCTATTGAATAAAACAAAATTTAAAAAACCCATGTCACGCAATCTATGGAATTCAAATCCAAAGTCACAGGATTTCATCCCATATCTACACCTTCACAAACACACACACACACACACACTGAATGTAACAATAGGGTATGGGTGCTGCTACTGTTAGCTAAGCGTTCTTCTTGTCTAACACTCGGGGGCAGTAGCGCAGTGCAGAACTCCTTCAACTTCTATGCCGACGATACAAACATATAAACTTAAATTTTATATATGCGTATCACTGATTATTTTCGGAGAAAGTAAGATCTGTCTACTGTCAATATTCGAATAATTTAGATAATTTATTTAACGGACATGTTTTGTCTATTCGTTAGGAGGCGTGTTCACTTTCCCCCTTGCTATATTTATTTACGTTATGGGAGAAGTCACGCCTTATTTACATGTTGAAAGTTGAAACAGGAAGCTGCCTGTGATGCTTTGTCAGTTTTAAGGTTTGATGGTGTAACAGGGGGTAGTTTATGCGTTTCAGAGAAATTTGACACACACACTAAATCCGTATATTAAATTATCGCCTACCTGCAGATTTGTCTAGGTTTGAATTACCGCGGAATATTCGGAATCCTATTTATGTAGGTTTTTACGCATAGCGATTCCACCGTAAAGCTGGGGTAATAAGACAGATGAACTCCATTTACGAAGACAAGGACCCTAATGCTATAGCGCTAGCCAGTGAGCTCAGCCAGGTAAACTGCCAGGACGAGTTGGACTTTGATTACCTGTTTGAATATGATCCACCTTGCGGCGATTATTCCGCGGGAGACCAAGGTTTGTACAACAAAGACGAGTGCGCTCTTTTGTCATGTGCTTAAAACCGTTGTTATGTTTATTTTAAGAAATGGTAAATATGAATTTTCTTTAAACAGCAAAAATTATTTATTTTTTTGTCTCATTCATTATGTAATCCTCCGAGAGGACACTTGTCCAATGTTTCAATGCAGTATTGGGTCTCGATTGTGTTTTTAGAACAATCATTTATTTATTTTTCTGTACTGGCACCTTGTAATAGTTATTTTAGTAGTTATTTTAAAGGTAATTATACGAAACAAGCAAACATAAACTTACGCAACATTTGAATATTTGAAAAATGATAACTTATTTATATATACAATGCATTTATTTAATTTGATTAACGAGGGTAATCTCAATGCATGTAGTCCCGGCTCTTTTTGCATGGACCACTGGTAATGCCTGGGATCCGATTTCACATTCCTATTGTTGCTTCTACAGCATGTGATTGAGAACAGGCTCACGTTGCGTTTTACACCGGTTTAATTTTTCTGATCTACTAAAGCCTATTATTGTACTTTATGAAAGTCCCCTATGAGAGACACAAAAAATTTCAACAGAGTATGAATCACCACCTTTGCAAAGGAGCGCAAACACTAGCGGGGGAGAGTAATGAAATATTTATTGGAATAGAAATGGGTAAATTGCGGAGCTAGTTAAAGGTTTTGCCGTGAATGTTAATGAATGGGTGTTTCAACCTGTTGAAGGAACCGGCCCCTTTGTATGGCACGTAAAGCTGGTATGATGTCAACCCTGGTTAGCATCTTGTCTTATTTTATATTTCTCAGAGCGACTTCTCCTTATGAATGATTCCCACTTTCCCCGTTTCTCTCTAGATGAGACGAGTATCTCCTCACAAGCCCTCAGCCCTCCGTCTAGCGCGGCTTACCCCCTCGCCGAGGTTGCCTACGACATCAAGTCCAGCAGCTCGTCCCATTACCACGAGCCCCCCCCAGAGGGCCTGGCGGGTTGCGAGCACCTGGAGAGTCGAAGCTACTTGGGGCACTGCAGGCCCGGGGGCCCAGCTTTGAGCCCCAGAATAGAGATCACGCCCTCCCGTGAGCTCTACAGTCATGGCAGGGATTCCCTCCAGGCCCAGCCCCTCAATATCAGCCCCCGGCCCACGCTGACCGTCCCCGGCCACGACGGTCTGGCCTACCGGGAACCCCAGTGCCTGAGCCCTGCCAGCAGCAACTCCTCTACCAGCTGGCACTCTGAGAGCTTCTCACCCTGGGCCTCGCCCTGCGTGTCCCCCAGTGGCGTCCAGAGTGACCTCTGTCCACGCTTCCAGGGCATTCAGACCGGTTCGCCCCGCGCCTCTCCCGGCACGTCGCCCCATACCAGCGTGACGGACGAGAGCTACCAGGCTCCCCGCTCGCCCTCGCCGCGGCCCGGCTCCCGCTCCACCTCCCCGCAGTGCAAGCGCACCTACGACATGTACCGCAATCCTGGGCTGATCACCGGGCTCCGCTCCCGAAGCCCCTCCCCTCACGGTGGCCCTGAAGATGGCCATTCCCCCGGCCTGACCAATGCCACAAACGGCTTCAACAACCCGGGACTGCTGGGCTCTGTCCCCAACAAGATGGTCAAGACCTTCAATCCACCCTACTCTATCCAGCCGCCGGAGAGCTACCTGCTGCCTGCCGACCAGGACGTGAAGGCCCAACCTGGGGCAGAGTCCTTCTTTGTCATCCCACCCATGTGGCCCAAGCCATTGGTCCCCAGCATCTGCAGGTAACGGGCCAGTCTTAGGTAACATCTGCAGGTAACGGGCAAATCTTAGGTAACATCTGCAGGTAACGGGCCAGTTTTAGGTAACATCTGCAGGTAACGGGCCAGTTTTAGGTAACATCTGCAGGTAACGGGCCAGTCTTAGGTAACATCTGCAGGTAACGGGCCAGTCTTAGGTAACATCTGCAGGTAACGGGCCAGTCTTAGGTAACATCTGCAGGTAACGGGCCAGTTTTAGGTAACATCTGCAGGTAACGGGCAAATCTTAGGTAACATCTGCAGGTAACGGGCCAGTCTTAGGTAACATCTGCAGGTAACGGGCCAGTCGTAGCACGGGCCAACCTAAGCACAGGCCACGCACAGGGAAGCCTGGTTTTATGGAAAGAAGAATTCTCCATGAGCACCGATTCCCTAAATCTATTAAAAACAAAGAAAAATGAGGCGTGTTGAAAAAAGGCCAAAACGTCACCTTTTAGGCCCGTTGGGTCAGCACCGGGTCAGCACCGGTCAAACTTCTGTTCGGGGCAGCTGTGAAAAAGGGAGGTCAGCCCAAAGTCTCAGGTTCGTGCGGTTCACACCTTTAAGAGACCACCTTCAAACATTTATTAGCTTCTGGGCCTGGGCTCCATATGGTTAAAACAAGTTCAGTTGCAGTTACGCTTTACAGAGGGGAAGTTGAAAATGTAAAATCTAAAAATGTATCAATGTAGAAGTTTGTGTTCAGAAACAAAGGTGGTGCTGAGCAAGGAGGTGTATAATGGCACCGGCGTTATTCCGGCTTTATGTGGTTCATACGCCATGCAAATGAATTCATAAACTACTTATTGCTCAGTATTTTGCAATAGAACAGCCATTCGACTTGTAATAAGTATTCTCTTCATTATCGAAGGCCATGGCCCGTTGGATTAATAAACGGTTAATAAATATAGAACCGTTGTGGGCTTATGAACTTGTTTTTTTGAATTGCGTTCGCCCCTTGCGTTTACGAGGTGATAAAAAAAAAAAAAATCTTCCTTGGATCCTTCTTTCTTTTCTCCCAGCATTCCCGTGGCCTCTCTGCCCCCCCTGGAGTGGCCCCTCCCCAGCTGCACGGACCAGTATGAGCTCCACGTCGAGGTGCAGCCCAAGCAGCACCACCGCGCCCACTATGAGACCGAGGGCAGCCGAGGGGCGGTTAAAGCGGCCTCCGGCGGACACCCGGTTGTGCAGGTACGCTTGAGCCGCCGCCCAGCCCCCGAAACACAGATGTGCGTGCGCCGATAATCCTTGTCCTGGCCCCCAGGGCCGGGTTTATGAAAATGACGACCTAAATGTAATTCTGTGGCCGCGGCGTCGCCGCTCCACCCGGGGACTATTTTAACTGGAAATGCCCCAGAGCGAGTTGCGCCAGCGGAGGAACCTGGGCCCAAGTGCCACTGATTATAAAGGTGGCCGTTTAATGGGTAATGGCTAATTTTGTTTGTCTTTTCGCCCCAATTTGGAATCACCGGTAGTGATTATGTATCTCAGCTAATCGGTACCAACCCTGCCAGCACACACACGGAGGGTAAGGAAGTAGTGCGATTAGACCCCTTGGACGTTTTTTTTAAAACACTCTGCACTCTTTTACACGAGAGGTTCGTCCTTCTCGACGGCTCTGCCGAGGCAATGGACTGGTTGGCGGCCAGCTGAGAGAAGCCCTCGCCAATTGTTTTCTCTTCCGGCAAATGTGCAAAATCCAGCTCGTAGGGCTCAGTCTGCACTCAGGCAGGCCCCTTAACTGACTGAGCCACTGAGGCCGGAGGAAGCTTTTGAGATTAGATCAGATTACTACACCGTTCATCAGCAAGTCCGCTTGTGCAAACAACTTTTGGACGTTTTTTGCACAGCAGTGGTTTGTTTTAATAAAAAAAAAGACTTCTTTAGAAACTATTACCGTGACCCCGTGACCTGCTTTTGAGGTTGACACATTTCTTTTGAAGTAATTTTTTAATAGCGGGGCATCCTGTGCCAGCTTGTGACAATGTGCTGCTGTTCATCGTCAGAGTTATCGTCAGAGTTATCGTCAGAGTTATCGTCAGAGTTATCGTCAGAGTTATCGTCAGAGTTATCTTCAGAAGTGGATGAAAGGGCCTTTGAACGGCTTGGTGGGTGTTCGGGTTAGAAGGGTCAGGGTCAGTCAAGGCCGATTTACCCGACACTTACAGCCAGTGCATGCCTTTGGGTTTTCCATACAGCTGTTTGTCACATCACTGTATATGAGCTGCTGCAGTCTTTGTTTCTGCGCAGTCTGTTCCAACGTCAGTGTGTGTGTGTGTGTGTTCCCTGGTGTCTGTGCGTGTGTGTGCAAATGCACACAACTGCCAAACCAAATGTTGTACGCTTGAGTTCCACCTGTCTGTCATTAACGCGGTGGGAGTGCAGATGCCACGTGGCCAGGCCGTAGAAGATGAAGCTGGACGGTCCAGCTATGGTCAGTCTGTGGGGGGGCGGCGAGCACGATGCGGGGGGGTCACAGCCGTCAGGACAATGAGACCTCTGGTGGGGCAGCTGGAGCAAGGTACTTAACTTGAATTGCTTTAGTCAATATCCAGCTGAATACAGAATCTATAGGTGTGTGAGTCGCTTTGGATAAGCATGTCTGCTAAATTGTATGACACCTTTATGGCTGATGTTAAAACAAACAGTTTTTTCCCCCTGAGGGACTGATTTGGGTTATGGAAGGATCTTTTAAAGCCTGTAGCATACAGATAACAGCAGATAACATTATCACTGCCAGCCTGTTCATTTATTTACAAAACTGAATTCAGCTCCAGGGGGTGTCGTGTGTGTGTGTGCATGCGTGTGTGTGTTTGTAAGGTGACAGCTGCAAGGTCTTCAATTTGCTTGTTGTTAGTTGTTGCTGTCACCCAGAATTCAATTCAGTAGGTTATATATATATATATATATATAGTAGATTACTCTAAAGGTGAGTGACAGAACTTCTGGTTCAGATGTAGTGTTACCGTGGTTTCCGTTCGCTAGTTCCTGCTGATCGATGCCAGAGTGTACAAGCCGAAGCTGGGCGTAGCCAAACTCCCCGTTTTTTTCTCTCCTACCGCGGCGCCATGGAAACCAGGTTTACAGGCAGCGCCATGGAAACAGGAGTGTTTATTGGTTGCAGTCACTTTCCCTCCACTTGCACACTCGGTTCCCTGTTTAATTTTTATTTCTAAGACTTATAATGCTCCGAATGAAATAAAGGAAATGGAGCTTGCGATGTTGCGATATTCACGCTGATCATTTCACACACCGCGGTGGGGGCAAGTGGCCCGTCCACCCCCAGGCCCCAGACCATATCTAGGGCCGCATCTCTAGATTGACACCCATTGGTGCCAGGCTGTCAGTGGAGTCAGCACCATGTCTCCACCACTGCCACGACTCCCTCGATCACACAAATCCCCGGGCTTTAGTTCCTTCAACCGCTGAAAAACCGGCCCTGTGTTGAGTTGCATCGGATTAAATGACACAGAGTTGTTCAAAAGATTTGATAAAGATCTCTCAAATGCCTAACTTAATTAGTTAAGACATTTGTGATTGACAGAAGGGCGCTTTAAAAATGCGCAGTGTCAAATTCAGGATTATTACGGATCCCGGTACCTCAGCAGTTTTTTCCTTCACCTGTTTCCGTCGCTCAGTGGGGTTATGTTGTCGGAGCCGTTCACCTGTGCACTGTTTGAGAAGAGAGCGTCCTTGTGCTTGGTGGTTTCTTCAGGCCCGTGTCACGGCTCAGGTTTCCATACTGAGTGACACAGGCATCCACGGCGGTTGGTCCGTAGGAAGGAAACTGCAGCACCCAAAGACTAAAACCACACTTCCCAGAATGCTTTTCACGACGCCGCCAAAGGTAACCGGGAACAACAACCTGGGATGCTGTTTTTATATTAAAACAGGGAAAGCTGTCATTATTAAGCTAACAATAGCGTGCGCAGAGTGACGGAAACCAAACCCCATTCCCTACGCATGCAGGGTGATGGGCGGTGAAACGTGAGCCCACACGTCGTTTTAACTATGACTCGGCTTAGAGGAACCAGGCGTAGGTATGACCAGCCACGCTGATGGCTATGGGTGAGTTCAAAGGGAATATGCGGTCAGAATATGAACTGTACCCCCGAAGCCAGGGGTGGGCGGTTTACACCAAACGAGAGCGAGAGCGCCCTCTTGGACCTCCCACTGTTTTCCTGTGATGCAAAGTCTTTTTTTCTTCTTCCTCTTCTCGTTCTCGCTGCGACCTGCGGTTTTTCTGCAGACTTCCTTCCCATGTAGTCTGTGGTTCTGGTCCCCTGTGTGCAGCGCGCCTGCTCAGGAACTTTGTTTGTTCAGTTGCGCGATGCGGCCTGTTTTTTGCTTTTTAAAATTTTGGCGAGTCGAACCGTTCTCCGCACTCAGGCCCCCATTGCTCGGTTTAATATAGAAATATTAAGACTTGGCGTGGTTTTTGATAACGCTCTGGCAGTCTCTGTCTACTGACCTCGTTAACACAACGACTTTCTCACAGTGTTTCAGTGTTGTATGGGGACTGCAACGTGTCCGCCCTTTCGTGCCTTTGAACTTTCAACCCATAGGTGTAAATAAACACACAACAGGACTTCCCTTTGCCTCCGTCCTCGTCAGCGTCGGGGCCTGACCTGGTCTCACACTAACGAGCTGGGTCAGCCTCCCGGAGGCACGCCGTGAGGTGTTAATTCGGATCGGTTGGGTCGGCGACCCGCGGTCCACGGCCCTCCGTTTCTGCGTGTCGCGTTCAGTCCTTTCCGCAGCACAGATCCCTTGCGCTCTTACTGCTGCACTGTTTTAAAACAAACCTACAAGCCTCTTTTTTTCACATAACCTCTGCTTCGCTTTCCAAGCACGAGTCCCAGGCTTCGTGTCCCTGTCAAAGGCCCCTATGTGGCCACGATTTGTTTATGGACATGCTTGCCTTTGTACTTGCCTGTTTTTTAATTGTTTTTTTTCTTTCGGTTTTACAATGCACCTGTTGTTTACGCTTTACATATATTTTAAACTTGCCACGAGAAACCGGACGTTATCTGTCATGCTGCTTTTATTAATGTGCATAGAGTTGCATCAAAAGTACTTTTAAAGCAAATCTCTTTGCGTACTCACCCACAGTTTGTTGCATTGTCATGGTTATTAAGTTAACACTTTAACATCTGAAACCTAGATTTGGAACCCTGCGACCCATTATCATGCGTAGCCCAGCCAAACGATTATTTATTTCGATGAATGGCATGCTCTTGTGCAATGAAACGTGATCTTTGGCCTCCACGCACATCCTGGCCGTGCAAAGATGCTAATCTGTCAGAGAGTGCAGGCGTGTGTCTGCCGGCAGCAGGACAGCACTGAATCTTACAGGATGTACCGCCGATTCCCTCGGAAAACAGAGCTGTGCCTGGAGTGTAGCCTCAGTGTCACCGACGGTGTTTATCAGCCGCTCCTTTGCGGAGAAGAGGTTCGGCGCGCGTGGCAAGTGCTTCCGCCTCTCGCTGGAGAACTCCTCGGTGGAGCGCGTTAATGACAGCGGGGGACTTCCCTACGCCTCTCTTGCAGCTGCGAGGGTACAGAGACAAGGAGCCGCTGGGCCTGCAGATCTTCATCGGCACGGCTGACGAGCGCATCCTCAAGCCCCACGCCTTCTACCAGGTCCACCGCATCACCGGCAAGACCGTCACCACCACCAGCTACGAGAAGATCATCAACAGCACCAAGGTCCTGGAGATCCCCCTGGAACCCAAGAACAACATGAAAGCTGTGTAAGAACCCGACGGCCGTCTGTCTGCTCCTTCCCCTGTTAAGTTAAGCAGAGAAATGCGCAGAACTCAGACACATGGCTGTTTACCGCCATCAAAGTCTTTACGACGATGCAATTAATCTATGGTGCTCTGTGCAGTGGTTCCAATCACATTAAAACCCGGTGTCAATGCACCTGGAAATGAAAGGGTCTTTTAGTAATTCTGTTTGCCTTATCGATACCCATCCATGCGTTGTCCCCTGGCCTGTCCCCTGGCCTGTCCCCCCGGCCTGTCCCCCCGGCCTGTCCCCCCGGCCTGTCCCCCTGACCTGTCTTTGTCTGACAGGATCGACTGCGCTGGCATCCTGAAACTGAGGAACGCCGACATCGAGCTGAGGAAGGGTGAGACGGACATCGGGCGGAAGAACACGCGTGTGCGGCTGGTGTTCCGCGTGCACGTGCCCCAGCCGTCGGGGCAGTTTGTCTCCCTCCAGGCGGCCTCCCACCCCATCGAGTGCTGTAAGTGACACCCCTTTCAGGGCCTGCTAGGAGTCTGCCTAGGATGATTTCATTGCTGCGGCTGGTGTTAAATTTGTTGTAGCTCTGCTCTTTCCCGTATGTGTATGATGGGGTTGTGACGTCATATCCTGTCTGCACCCGTGCACTCACCCGTGCACTCACCCGTGCACTCACCCGTGCAC
>JAOVYW010000084.1:6548104-6558473 GCA_025775045.1 Hiodon tergisus | reverse complement strand
CCGACACTTGGCATTGTGCTTGGTGATGTAAGGCTTGCATACAGCTGCTCGACCATGGAAACCCATGCCATGAAGCTTCCAGCGCACAGTTTTTGTGCTGATGTTAATGCCAGAGGAGGTTTGCAGTAACTCGCAGTTATTGAGTTGGCAGAGCGTGGCGACTTTTACACACTATGCGCCTCCGCACTCGGCGACCCCGCTCTGTAACTTTACGTGGTCTGAGGTTCCTAAATGCTACCACTTTTCAATGATACCACTTAGTTTATCATGGGATATCTAGGAGGGAAGAAATTTCATGAACTGACTTGCAACGGTGACATCCTATTACAGTACCATGCTCGAATTCAGTGAGCTCTTTAAAATGACCCGTTCTTTCACAAATGTTCGTAAAGGCAGACTGCATGGCAAGGTGCTTGATTTTACAATCAAGTGTGGCAATGGGACTAAATGAACCACCTGAATTCAATGATTAAGAGGTGTGGCCCAATACTTTTGTCCATGTAGTGTATGTTGGGTCTTGTTATAGGCTTGTAGCTGAAAGTGTTCACAGGTTCCTTTTTCATACATGGTAAAGATTGGCTCTTAAACCAGCCACCTCCCGGTCACAGGTCTGTTGTGTTTAGCTCTACGCCCCACTGCTGTGTGTATTTATTGTGTCGATGACAATGTCTGTCCTGGCACGGACCACAACTTTAAAAAATTTCACATGTAGAGATGTCGTCCAACCCTGCAGTTTCTTGTGTTGTCTTTTTGATGAAGCGGATTTAGGCAGGCAGTTTGATCACCCCTGTGTAAACCACCTATGCCAGGAGGTGCGAGTGGGTGTTATGTCAGAACAACTTTCGAGCATCAGGTGGTCACCGTGTACTCTGTAGGTATTGTTTAGGGTGCCTTTTTGTTAGACAAAATTTGTGACATGCAAGCTGCGTATACAGAGATGGGGGAGTCTTGAGATGCATGTCATTTTCATGGTTCTCAATTGCACTGAGAACCATACATTATCTGCTCCACCCATTCCAGACTCAGGAAACCAGAGAGATCCTTCATTTCCACTACACCACGTGGCCTGACTTTGGGGTGCCTGAGTCGCCAGCCTCCTTCCTCAACTTCCTGTTCAAGGTGCGGGAATCTGGATGCCTGAACTCGGACCAGGGGCCCGTGGTGGTCCACTGCAGTGCTGGAATCGGCCGCTCTGGCACCTTCTGCCTGGTAGACTCCTGCCTCCTGCTGGTGAGTCCTGTCCTAGCACGTAGCTTGTGTACGTTTAAGGTAAACCAGGGAGCGCCAGGGTCTGCTTTTTTTTCTTTCCAGGTAATGAGTTAAATTTAGCACAGACTACACACCTCTGCTGTGAGTTGTCCCATTTAGGCAAGCTAGCCAAGTGAAATCTCTTGCGTCGGTTTCTGCAGATGTCCAATCGTAAAGATCCCTCTTCCGTGCGCATCCGTGACGTCCTCCTCGAGATGCGTCGCTACAGGATGGGCCTCATCCAGACGGCCGACCAGCTCCGCTTCTCCTACCTCGCCGTTATCGAGGGTGCCAAGTGCATCATGGGAGACTCGTCTGTGCAGGTTCGGGGCTTTGCACTTTGGGATCTTTGCGTAATGAACATATTTGTTGTTTGTGCTTCAGGACATGCCAAGACCTAATCTAGAGACATTTTATTGGCTTCTATCGTCTTTGTTCTTCATTACCAGTGGTGTCAAGGCATGTCGTGTCAGATAGTGGAAGTTTGTTTTCTTTGCTGCGTGTGATTCCATTTTAATGCTTTTTGGGTTAGACTAATGGTGTGACCAGGCTTGATTGAACCTCTTTCCTTGGAGAAACAGCTTCCATGCTGGTGAAGCTGAGCACACATTAAAGCAGTGGCGCTTGCCGCTTGTTCTGAGCCGTTGGGTCTATTAACGTTTTTGTTTTGATGGTTGGCGGACCACTTTTTAATTGAGAAGGTTTAAGGCCGATTGGTGCTTGATGATTCTGGTAGCTTAACGTACAGTGTCTTCCCTCTGCCTACCTGAAGGAATCATGGAAGGAGCTTTCAAACGAGGACGTTCCCCCAGTGTTGACACCTCCTCCCCCGAAGCCCCCCAAAGACCCCCACAACGGCATGGCCGAGTCCACTTTCTTCCCCAGAGACGCGGCTTTAGCAGAGGTTGTCCTTCAGGAGCGCGCCGATTTCTGCACACACAGGTAACGTGACCAGTGGGTAACTTGGCACATAAGTTAAAAAAATGTAATTTTTCAAATTATTATTATTATTTTTTTGCCTGGTTCTGAACCGACGGTGGATGCTTGTCCCACAGGGCGCAGCCAGATCGGGAGTTGCGGAGGAGAGCGGGGGCTGACTGCTCGGTCCCCCCGCCTGTGCCCCCCCGCCCTGACCAGCCCGATGGCCAGGCCTGCTACAAGGACCAGACGGCAGAAAGGCAGAGGCAGGAGAGACCGAGGGCGGCGACACAGCAGGGAGAGGAGAACGACCATGCGCATGGCGGGGCCTGGACGCCCCTGATGGCCAATGTGTGTGTGTGCACGGCCCTGGTGCTGGGGGCCTACGTCTGCTACCGAGCCTGTTTCCACTGATTTAAACAAACGAACAAACCCCCCCCCCCCCCCCACCTGCTGTTTCGCCTACCGTTCCCTGTTTGCGTGTGGCCAGGGCCACCCAGCAAGCCACCCAGCAAGCCAGCCAGCCAGCCAGCTGGGGTACCCCTGCCTGCCTGGGTCCCGTTTCCTGATGCTGGGCCATAGCTGCAGGACTGACCAAAGTGCTGGCTGGGGCCCCCATTTTTTTATTTTTACAAAATACAAAATACTTTTGGTGGTGGAGGTAGGGAGCGGGCGTGGGACTTGAGGGGAGAGCCCCCTCCCTGCTGGCGCACCCCCCACAGACTCCGTTTTTTTAAGCTCAGGGCCTCAATTTTTCAGGTGTCCCGTCTCAGTGGCCAAACTGGCATTCGAGACGTTAAAGCAGGCAAACCGTGGTTTCACATCAAGTAAATAAGGGAAATGCTTCATGTGTGCGTCACATTCTAATGATGTAGAAATCAAAGCCACCTTACACATTTTACCAAAACCTGTACCTTCATATCAGCCTTTCCAAATGTTGTTGTTATAATTATTATTTTCCTGCTTTTAAGAAGTGTTCTGTATAGTTCCTCCAAGGAGGGTTACGAGGTAGATAGGTAGCTTGGTACTTTGTAAGCCGGCTGAATAAACGGGACAAAACGGAATGAGTAATCAACCAAAACAAATGCATCCAAAAATGTTTCTTCTCTGAAGGAATTGTAAGCCCGGGCAGTATTGTCACAGGGAGTGAGCGGAGGCCAGAGGCTGACTTGGAGGCCCGCTGGTCGGGGCCGTGATCGGGACCTTCCACTCCTTGAGGGGGGGGGCAGACTGCTGTTCCTCTCCATATATGCTTCTTGTCCCACACGAGGAGTGTCACAGACTAGCATTAGCAGGTGGAATAAGTCCTAACATACTAGTTAGTAATGCCCCCCCATTTATTTTCTCAGACCTCTCAAATGAATGCAATTGGGTGCCTCTTAAGCTATATACTGAGTGGGATGTGGCAGAGGTGGGCATGTCTGTCTGAGATTTAGACAAGGCGCGACATTGGGTTTGGCTTTAGCTATTCCACCTAGAGGATGAGTGGGGTACTTTATTTCCACGTTCAGAATCCTTCATTTCTTCAGTGCAATACGTGTCTTTCACTCCAGACTTGAGTCTGCGATTTGCTTACTATTAAATGTTTGTTTTTTGTTTTTTTACCATTTTTGGTTGCGCATATTGTTTTTTTTTTTTTTTTTTGCAGAGTTAAGCATAAGAGTTAATCAGAACAGAAGTTTTGCTATCGCTTGCCTGGGTTTGAATTTAAGCTGAAATGATAGAAGGCGCAGTTTTGCCAGGTCAACTTGCGAACAAAGCGAATGCCGCATTGATGCACAACAATGCCAGCAACAATGTCATATTTCCCCTTTCTGCCAGTCCGGATAGGAGGTAGGGTTTAGTGAACAGAATCTCAGACCACAAAAAAAATCACAACCGCAGAATTTGGTTTGGTAGCTTTGTCAGGTGGTAGGGGATTGAACAAGCTGGGCTGGCATTATTATTATTATTATTATTATTATTGGAATTAAGAGTTTATGTTGCAATCAAAGCTTACAAAATAGGTGGGGGGTGTAGTACGGTGATCAGGTGGCATTTCAGTTTGCTTAACTCCCCATGGTTGAGAAATTCCTTCTGAAATTGAGAAAGCGCACATGAGCCCTTTTGGGTGGGCCTCCCACCTCCCATCTCACCAGAGTCAGGTAGTGATGTGCATCGGTGGTTTGGTAGGTTTTGGTTGGCACGCAACTGGTCAGTTATTTCTGGACTTGAGTTTCCTGTGTTCTGTCCATGTCCTGGCCATCAGTCATTTCTAGTTTCCATTATCCATTACAATATTCTTTTTTATAACTACTGCTTTTTTGGGGGGGAGGGGGCGGCATCTGAATTGTTCAAGATTTTATTTTAAGACTGAACTTTGAATGTAGGCTGTGGTAATAAAATCATGTCTCAGATTTTGTCTTTTTGGTGTCTCATGACAATTTAACAATTTCTGGCAATACATAGGAAGGGTTACATTTTGTGTGTAATTTTGATCTTTGTAATGGCTACAGTGGGAAGGTATTCACTAGCCACACCAACTTATGAAACTTAGTATTAGATATATAACCATTCACAATGCGACCCTGCGAATGATCATTATTACAATAGCAGTTTCATGTCCTAGCATTTAAACCTGGCTACATATTTTCCAGACCGCCATGCTGCCCTTTCTCATTGGGGCTAATGGATCATTGGCAAGCTGAGTAAACAGTTCTGAAATGTTCGTTTTGTGTGGGGTGTGTGTGTGAGAAACGTGACCGTGACCGATAATCACGTGATCTAGATTAGACTTGCTCAAGTGATTCCAGGCGGTATGGTTATCTCCATGCACTGCATTTCCAGTTCCGAATTATGGTTCTATTTATTTTAATATTTTAAAATCGCATTAATGTTTTAATTCCCCTTAATCCGACCATTAATTACAGTTAAAACGAAGATTGAGTTTTCAGCAGCAAGCGCTTATTGATAACGTTGTGAAAGTCTGGAGATTTTTTAACGAATTTTGAAGATTGTTAAATTAGAAAACGAGTAGGTCAAAACCCTTTAGATCAGGCAACTAACAACGTTTTGGAATTTTGTTGAAATACATTTTCCACAAGAGGGCGCCATAATTTTACATATAGCGATCCTTAAACTTGTTCTCGTTCAGATTTGTTTTATAGTTTCTGTCCCTGTTAAAATCTTTTGCATTTACTTTTGATTACCAAAAAAAAACCTGTTGGGTTTAACTTTATTTACTAGTATTAGTCATGCGTCGAACGGTTATTTTATATCAAGTTAAAATGCCGAGGAGCTGTCTTGTAAATTGTACATACGTGTTTGTGTGTGTGCGTCATTAATCTGCTTTCCTTAACATACACTGTAGTTATGCACGTTTACGTCGATTTCTTCTACGTATACAGCGGTACTCCTCGTAAATGGCAGGGTATACTCGTTTTCATTTTATTTCTATTCTATTGTTTGGATTAGGAATTATTTTACAAACTGTTTTCAAATATGTTGCGTTCGATAACCGGCGGACCCTGGTCCCCGTGAGCACTAGACTTTCGTCAAATTTGAAATGACTGAACTGTAGCATTCCCTGTCCTTAGATAAACATAGTCGAACTCTTGTTAATAAAGCCTTACGTATAATCTGAAAGTTTCAATGCAAAACGTTTTTTTGCAAAAACGTTTTTCATGTCATAAGATAATTTATCATATTTCCTTTGACTCCTCATTTACTTCAACCTTTTCATACTATCGTTGTATTGACATTTATCGTATGTAATGCGTGCCTACTACGTCTTATCAGCCTCACGTCATGACCGTTAAAATTTGAAGAATTGTAAGTATGAGACCTGAAGATGCTTTATGTACGAGTGTGTGGGGGGCTATTGTCCACCAGGGGGTACATGTCCAGTTTTTGGAACTAGTGCCTTCGGGGGTCATTGGGGCCCATAGAGCATCTCTTTGAGATGTTTGTGAAAATGGGGGTTGAAGAACCAGCTAACTTGTCATGACGCACATTAAGCATCAGAGAACACAAGTCAGGTGCGCCAGAAGGTGTGTGTGTGCACAAGCCCCGGCATGTAGACAGGAAATGCCTTGTGACACCTGAATGCAAACACAACAGAAATCTCTTGTGTTTTGGGACAGGTTTACAATTGGTGTGTTTTCAGAAGAGCTCACAGGAAATGTCTTGTGTTATCGGAATTGAGAGCCAAAAAAGAAAATTGTCACTAAAACCATGTTTTTAAATATATATATATATATATAATTTTTAAAAATTCTAATTCTTCAGTGATTGTTTTGATGGAGTGCTTTCTGTTGGGGTGTTTTGAAAAGACACCAGAGCAGCCTTTAAAAATATATACACCTGTTTGTGCAGAGAATGTCCTGTTTGTTGTTGTCATGGTGCTTCTGTCTTTGTTCATGAAGATGACTCAGACTTTCGAGGACCCCGACAGCAGCTTTCCTCACTGGAAAGTGGTGTTGGGGGTCCTCTAGGGTCTTTTACACACGTTGCCTCTCATGTCGAACACCTGACAGGTGACTCATAGAATATAGAACGTATGAATGGAAGAAATGAGTGGAAAAAAAGACGAAGACACGCTCGTGGTAATTTTTATTCGTCCCTCCACCCCCCCGGACTGTGAACACGAGCAGCTGCTGACAGACCCAGAGTCACCAAATGCACATGCCTGCACCTCCAGACCCCAGCTGGTATCATGACACAGCAGTTTTTAAGTTTTGTCTGTGCAGGGGCTGGTGGGGGCGGGCAGGAGCAAAAGCTGATGGGAACCTGGAGGGTGTCACAATATTGGAAGTTGGAAGGAGGATACTGAGGTATGGTTAACCTCAGCGTTGTTGTAGCCTGAGTGGGGCGTGGGGCCAAGAGGTGCACAGCGCTTAGGAATGCTGCTGCGAATGACTAACGGCACTCCCGACGACGCTACCGCCTGACGTCAAAGCACAGGATGGAACAGGCTGTACAGAGGCGTGGCCAAGGGGCAGGAAGTGGCCTTAAAGGAAAAGTGTATACTTTTTCCACAAAAAATATAAGTTCATGGGCTTGCAATAGATACCTTTTGTTTTAAAGCAAAATGTGAAACTTTAAGATTAGTTGTGCACATTTTCTGTGCCGTAATTTTAAAAAGGTGACGATTGCAGAATTTTCTACAATACATTCTTAGCTTAGATTCTTAAATTTTAAATGCTAGGGCTCAGTATTTATCAGGACCTAAAGACCCCATGGTTGAGATACTCCAGTTGGTTTTCTCATACAGACATACTAATATTTCTTTAGTTGAAATTCAACCTGGTATTTAATTAAATTCTTATCTGCACTAACTGTACAATAAATTTGTGACAATTACTTTCCTCCAGAATCTTGTCTTTCACTGAATGTTTATTGTATGTGGGAACAGCAGTGTCCTTTGCCAGTCAACTCGTAGTCAGGCCTCCTGCCACTGTTACAGGAAATGACACGCAAAAACCCTGGGGCTTCGTCACTTTTATCATGCACTCTTTGCACACCGTAACGGGTGCTCACTGGGGCGGGGGGAAGAGTAGCTGCTTTTGATGTGACATGCCGCTTCTGCCTTCAGCAATGTTGTGTTGGTAGTGATCACAGCATCCAGACTGCTACCTCTATAGCATCCTGGGCAGACCATTTGTATGAGTTTGGTACACCTCATCTGTTCCAACGCCTGGACTCCGTGGTTGAGTTTAGAGCAGCTGTGAGCGTGACACAGTGGGTTTGGTCTCTGCTGTGCGGTCAAGGCGCCGTCTCTTTGGTAGCCTTGATTAACTATAAACTGGCCACTGAATCCACTTTAAATGCTCTCACCTGATCGTCTGCCGCTGCTGTGCCTTCCCTATCCCTCCCCATGAGTTCACAAATCCATTGTGTTACGGTTATTGTGTTGAGTTCACAAATCCCTCTATGTCAAAGACATTGCCGCTCCCCAGTCCAATTCACTGTGCATCTGATGGTTAGTCATTAACTGGGAACTTCCCAGCAACTCGCCAAGGGGCAAAAGGTGTAGTGGGGAGGGGGGGTAGCCTCCCCCTGTGTCCACTTTTTAAAATATATATATATTTTTTTTATTATTTTTTTAGGCTTATTTCCTGGAGACCTGTCTTTCTGGAAACTCCAGAAACTGAAACCAGTGTGGCACTGTAACAACAGCCTGTGACTGTGCATTTTTCCTGGTACGTGATGAATGCAATGTCGAGCCTGCAGCCTCATAACGCTGCCAGAAAGGGAGCAAAAAAAAAAAAAACAGATTAGGAACAGGCTGCTTGTTTGCGATTTAGACCGACATCAATTTGTAATCTGGCCTATTGTGTGAATCCCCAATATAAATTTCTCATGATGAATGTTACCCAACTTCAGATCAGATGATGTGACCAGGCCGACTTGTGGAGGAGCGCCTCAGGGTAGCATTTCCTGTTAGCAGCTTTTGGGCAACCTTCCTTTCATGCCCCTTTTAGCTAAAAAGAGCCAGATTCAAAATACATTTTTAAAAATGATCTCCTGCCATACATCAATCTTCAAAACCACTTATCCTGGTGAGGGTCACGGGGACACCAGCAGACATAGGGCACAAGGCAGGGATAGACCCAGGACTGGACACCAGGGCCATCGCTGGGCAACACACACACTTACAGGGCAATTTAGCATGGGCAATGAACCTTAACCACAATCTTCAGACAGTGGGAGGACGCCAGGAGGAAACCCACAGGGAGAACTTGTAAACTCCACACCAACAGGCACCCCAAGCCAGGACTCAAACCCAGGACCCCTGGCACTGTGAGGTAACGGCAGCACCACCGTGCCACCCTTCATTAAAAGGTAATTGACTAATAGCACAACAACAATGGTCATGATGTTTGGATGACAGCAGGTTTATTTAAACATTTTTTACATATTGGATAAACTTCAATAAAGGAATTTTATGAGGAAAAAAATACTTCTTAATAGAAAATAGGAACGCAAGTTCCTGGTTCATGGCTTGAAAAAAACCAAAACGAACAGCATGATTAAGCACTCAGTTATCAGTAAAAAAAAAAAAAAAAAAAAAATTCAATGAGGGAGCATTTGAACTGCGTAATTTGTCTGCAAAGTCTGCAAATTTGCAATGCTATGGTTTAAGCCTGTTTAAATTTAGGCCTTAGTTTAAAACTAAGGCCAGTGGGCCATTGGTAATCACTTTACGGTTAAATAGAAAAGCATTTGGAATTTATAAAATGAGAATTCCTTTCAGCACTTTCAAAGCCAGTTTTATCATGTCTGGGAGAAACTGAATTTCACCTTGGGCATCAACCACACCTTCCAGTCCAGCATCAGGACACAGTTATTTGTGCTGTCGTATTAGTTTAAACCCTTTTGACCACTTGCACCTCATCACTGCAGTTACCGTTGCCATGGCGCATGCCCTTGTTTATGATCGGTTTGTTCCTCATGCTTTGGGGGAGTTTGAGAGACCTCTCTTTCAGGGCCAAAAGAATGAAGTCCGAGGAGGGAGTGAATGCCTTGTTACAAAATGTGCCCCCTCTCCATCACCGTGACCTTGCCCAGAATGGCAGGGGGCGCGAGCAGGTCCTGTAAAAGAGGCCGGCTGACTTGTGTGTGTAAATTCTGAATAAAGCTTGGTTATGATAACTGCTTTGTACTGGGGGGGGGGGTGTTTTTTTTCTTTCTTATAAAATGGCTTACACTCCGCTCTGGCCAGTTTGTATCTTCATCATGCGTCAGAAGTCTGAACATCAGCAAGGGGACGAACATTATGGCCACAGAGCAGTTGCAGTAACGTCACATTATTGAAAGCTTGAAACCCTCTATATTGGACTAAACTCATTCTCATGTGTTTGTTCAGTGTTTATCCAGTTTACAACTGTGGAACCGTGACAATACTGTACCATAATATAAACTAATAGAAACTTGTTTAAAAAGTCCCTAACCAAAAAAAGTGCTGTTGGATTGTAAAGACTTTACCTCTCCATGATAATGCTGAAGATACCCTGCTTTTAAAAATAATTTAAAGCGCTTGCAGATTTGGTTCTCTGATTTAACCCACCCTCTTATATGTCTGGAAGTCTGGATTCAATATTTGCTTTCTGGTCTTCTTAATCAATGAGAGTGGAGTTCCTATATAATATTATTATTATTATTATTATTATTATTATTATTATTGTAAGTACAGAGAGTCCATACTTGAATAGCACAAGAAACA
>JAOVYW010000084.1:6514051-6545880 GCA_025775045.1 Hiodon tergisus | reverse complement strand
TCCTTACATTTTTGTGCCCCCCCCCCCCCCCCCCCCGAGCGTTACATGCATTTATACATTTCTCATTTCAAGTTTTGTTCTCTCCGTTCGTTGCCTCGAATGGCAACCACGACCCAAACCCAAAACCCATCCCCCCAACACCACGAGAATCCATGGCCCTCTTTCACAAGAGCAGGAAGGCCTACCGTTTCACAAGACCCCGTCCGACGAAGTTCACCCCGCCAAGACCGCAGCCCCACACCCCCCCCCCCCACACACACACACACACACCCTGTACGTCACCAGGCCCTGCCAGTGTCTATGCGCATTTTGCCGAAAAAAGGGTAAAGCAGAAGTGAGGGAGTGTGGAAATCTTGCTTGGCTTTGTGCCCGTGCTGACCTCCATCACTTACGGGAGTTCACCAGGGCCTGGTTCCCGATAGGCAGGGTGTCTCGGACATCCGTCGGACCTGACGCTGTCCAGCGGGTAGAACCTGGTTGGAAGCTTCACAAATCAGTTCACCAAGCTCACGTCCATCTACCCTTAGGTAGTCTTTGCCTACTCTTCACTGACCTCTGCTGCTCAGCACCAAAGAGAGGAAGTATGAGTTGCAGTGGAAAGCAGCTTGTTGCTCAGAATCTTGATCAATAAAGACTGTCACATGAAGTTTCTGAATTCGCTAATTTGCACCTTTTGCTATCATTGCGCTGGATAGTGATAGTTTGCTGCAGTTAGACTCCAATCCACAGTATATTTTGTGTATTAAACTATTACTAATTAAGCAAAGTTATTATTATTGTTTTTTATGTTGTATCCCCCACATCTCTTTTGTACAAAATACAACTAGAACACATGAGACATTACTAATCTCCAGATAAACCTCCAAAGTGTATTCAAGGAAAATAGTTTTCTGCTTTTTGAGGAACTTAAATTTTCTATCCAGGACTAGGCAATAGGTTCCTGGGACCCGGAAGAGAGGAAGTCTTCACCAAGAACAAAAATGCTGATGGGTTTTCATCCGTGCACTCTGGGAGTAACCATCTGGTCTGAAGGGGTTAATGCAGAGCAACTCAGTGGGTGATGCAATGCTTAGTTTACTGACAAACGCTCTCCACTAACAGTAAGTCTGAAGAAAAAAAAAAGGGGCTGGGTTTTTTTCCAGAAAAAAATGTATCCGCCCTGAGAAAATGGGAAATCCCCCTTGTTCCTGGTGAACGGGTTTCAGTAAACCACTCGTTGTGAACAAAGACACAGGCTCCACAGCGCAATTGGGGAGAAGGGGGGGTGGGATTATTGTGCTGACCACTTTGACCCTTTCATGTTTCCGGTCATGGTAGCATGCAGAGCCTTTTTTTAAATGGACTAAATCTAAATCTAAATAGTAATAATAACAATATTATTACAATAATGACAACCCTTTTTATTCTCATCACTATCGTGGCGGTCGCTAAATGCGGGGTTTCTTGATGTTTATAACAGGGCTCATTATAAAAACGAAGGATATTATTACAAAATATGAACAAAAAATCTACATTTTAATACAATTAAGCTTCAGCAAATGAGACAAAGATGAGAATGAATTATACACTGTTTATAGACTCATAATAATGACATACTTCAATAATGAAAAAATGAACTCTCTCCCCAGATTGTGTTGTCATAATTGATCAACAGGGAAGGGGGCCTGGGGGTGTTTTCTGTCTGTTGCCGGCTTCCATAGCCAGCAGGTCCCCGAGACAGTGGTTCATACATACATTAATTTACCCACCCAAGCCTGGGCAGTGCTCTGCTCATCACATGAGCTGGAGTCACACCAGCAAACTCCAGCTCTTAGGGCTCAGTGTGTGCAGTCAGACGAGCGCCTTTTCCCACTTGTGAGCCAGGATGTGATGCTTCTGATGCCATGTGGAGTGCTTCCCTGAGCTGTAGAAATAGGCTGGCCTGCCGTGCATGCTGGAGAGTTATCAATGAGGCGATGTGTCAAACTCCAGTCCTCACGGTCTGCGGGCTTTCCAGCCACCTCACAGTTAGATCAGCATCTGATACCCACCTGTGAAACAGCAGAGGAGACCACTTATAATCCGAATGATGATTTCAGCTGCGTGCTGAACAGAAACTGGTGAAGCTGTGAACAGAAGAACTGGTGTTTGGCACTGGTTGCTGTATGTGGACATCGGGGTCCAGTTAAGGGGAAATACTTTAATACTTTAATGTGAGTTTTCTTAATTTTTATAACTATAGCCTGTTTTCTGACTGTAAATATGCGCTTCAGAGTTTTTTGTTATTATAATTTAGTTTTTAAGCAACTTACACAACTTAATATTCCTATATTCATCCAGTTGATTATTCATGACAGCCCAAGATTTACTGAAGCAATTACTTAAAGGATACAACAGCCCAGCATCCTTTTGGTTACAAGCTGTCACCTTAACCACCACACCACCAGTTCCCTTATTGTAAGTCACAAGTATGTCAACATTTGCTTTCTCTGAAAGTAAAACGTAAATAAGACCCACAAAGGTTTATGTATTGACAAGAAATTTGACATTGTGACAAGAATGTTTTTTAATTGGGAGGAGCTTCGCCGCCTCAGACAGTTTGAAATTACAGCCAGAACAGGAAGTTGGGAGTATTGTGCAATCTGTGGCAACTGTAATATCCACCATGGGAAGTGTTTTGAAACGTTCTATTTTCAAAACAACATCTTTCGGATTATAAGGATTTTAGTCTTTGTATATTTATTTAATTAAGAAATTTAAGAAACTGTAACTAAAGATGTAATTACAATTGGTGCAATTAAAAATCATTAACCCTAACCTTAGAACCTACATGACTCCATACAACCCATGAGAGAGCACACTAATGTGTGTTCCTCTCTGGGTGGTTGTCGAAGCCTGGTTTGATGGTGAGATCCACTGTCGTGGTCCGGCCAATTGCCATGCAGAGACACATCACTTGTTTTACTTCACAGCATCCTGTCCTCAGCTGGTATATGGTCCCTCGTTATTCTCTGACATTTTGGAGAACTAAGTCTCAAAATCTTGCTTTCCACGCAGCAGACATCTCATGGTTTTCACAAAGGCCTCCTGCGCACTAACTGGGCCCCGTGATTGGGTATTGGAGGTTTGAAAAATGGGCCAGGCCACAGCTCAAACTGACTGAAAGTCCTTGAATCGCGCCGCACAATTGGGGGCATAGCGGGCTTCAGTCAAATTCTGCGTTCTCAGAGCCCTGTGAATAGTCCTCCTCCGGCAAGGTTGCACAGCATGGTGTAAACTAAGGAATAGTGCAATGTCTCAATGTCTCAGCAGAACCTTTCGGGTCAGGGTGCTGGGTTTAACGATCCCAGTGCGTGTGCAGCTGATGATAATCTGGATGGGGTTGAAAATCAGAAAAACAGTAATTAACTATTCCTGTTATTGAATCTATAATAATTACCGTGTTTTTCAATTATCTGTTAAGCGGTACTTTGGAATAGGTTGGTCCAGGATTCACGACATGCCAATTTTTTTCCCCACAGAATGCGAGATGGTGTTGGAGTGGCTGCCAGTAGCTCTGTGGATGCCAACTTCTGATTTAAGTTTGTACAACTTATTGAACAATGCCTAATGCTAAATCAAATCCATTTATTTTGCGGCACCAACGCAATGAACCAAAACAGTCATTTATAATTTACTAGCATTTTCTGCCATCCTTAATTTGTGCATGTGTTCTATGATTTGAGCAACACCAGATCATACTGTGAAGCTATGACATTTCAGGCACCTTAATTCAATCTATAATAATTAAATCCGATTCAGAGCACAATGTCTCAGGACACTTATCTACCCCTTTGAAGTCTTCAAGATTATTTTTATGAGTGAACAGAATTTCCTATATTGAGAGACGCCCAAAAGTGAGGAATTAATCCTCCCCGATTGCTGTCATTCATGGTTTCATTTCCCCTTGTGTTTTCACACCCATGAACTCACTCGCAGTGGGTTTAGCAAGCAGTATAATGCTATTTGAGGCCATAAATATCCTGGTATCTTTTGTACTGAATATAATTAACTTTTCTGCCATGCTTTTATTGTATTTTGTTTTGTTGTATTTTCAAGTTACAACAAATTTGTGATTACATTACAGGCATAGACAATTATTTGCAAATTTATCCTCATGAAAAAATCCAGAATAAACCAGATTTAATCTGAGGGTCAGAAGACCTTTTCTTGGCAAAATGTTTTTTGTTTGTTTGTTTTTTTAACAGTAAGAAACCAAATGGGCTATTGAGTGTGCATGTTCCAAGCTGCCATCTCTCACACTATCTGAACAGAGTAGCATGTGTCTTCGGACCTGTTCCCCACTTCTCCAACACGATGGAACGATTTTTAAACTAATGTAGCCCACACAGAACGTTTACCATCTTCTCTCCCAGAAAAACCCTCTAACCATCTCCCACTTATATCCACAACATTTAGTGTTGAGGTTAAGGGGTAAAATGCACTGTTTTCTCAAAAGGCCTTGTCTTGGGGAGCGATGCGTGAATGGGTGGTGTAGTCTGTGAATGCCATGCAGTCAGAGAGCCGGAAACATGAAACCATTCACACACTCATTCATCCGTTCCATTACTGCTTATCCGATGCACGGTTCTACATGGATATTGCATAATCATAGTGGAAATTGTCCCGATGGGTTTGATCCTTACCGATAAATCACACACACAAACACAGGCTCCAAGTTAATTTATTGTCATTTGCCACTAAAACAAAACACTGGTTTTTAAACTCCTCGACAACCTGCTGTTGCAATGAACATGAATAAACAGGTTGTCTGTCAGTGTGTTTGCACCAGGTAGAAATAATTACATCATTTGCTTGAGAGATACTTCATGAACTAATGATGTAGAAAGAATACCTATTGAATCAGAATTGATTATGTTATATTGCACGTCTAATTTATGCCCAATTATAATCGTATTCAATGGTTCAACTGGAGGCTTTTGAAATCAACCTTGTTTTTGTTTAATCTCAACATTCTGCTCAACAGTTATTCAACTGATTGGCCAAGTTGGAATAAACTGGTCATTTTTCTCTGTAATGTATTTACAGCAGACTGTCGCACAAAAGAATTGCACAAATTCCCCACCCGCCAAGCCACTTTACACACTCAACACACCCATGGCCATGCACAGGCTTGGTCGATCAGGGAGGCCAGGGTGCTCAAAAGCAGGCAAACCCTAAGAAAAACAGCACACAGCCACTCAACTTCCCGTTTCATCCGTAGCCTTATAAGGTCACTTTGGGGAAGGGCATTCTCTTCTGCATGTTCAGATGGTGTGATAAACACATTGACTTTCCTTCGTTACGCGGGTGAAAAGAGGAAGAGTGGTCTAAAATCACAGCACCATCACATGGAACCAAGGAGACACAGCTAGATGTGCTGGCCTCACTTCCGTCAGTCGACGCCGCCATCAAAGTGCACAATGTCAGGGAGGACTTCCATTCTGGAGGTTTTATAAAAAGTGTTTTTCCCTACATTTCTCTGTGCTGTGCTCAAGTACCATAGATACTATATGGTGGCCTCCACCCCCCATTGTTAGGCGTATTAATCCCACCAGTTCCCTCTCTCTATGTTGTCGTGACAGTCAAGGTGGGGTCAGTTTTAACATGATTTAGACTCCACCTAAAACAGTTAATTTAATCATCCAGTTGTGTAATCTTTCTCCTTAATTCCGCCTTTTGGGTTTGTTTTCAGAAATTTCCTAAACCTGGCCCGCAGATACTGGATATCTGAATAGTTTATATAGTTATTATTATTATTATTATTATTATTATTATTATTATTATCAGGCAGGGTCAGTTTCTTAGTAACATAATTCAGTCTCTACCTAATTGGTGTGTGTATATATATATATATATATATATATATATATGCACATATACTTATTTTTAACAGTTCCTGAAAGTGAAAATTCTTGTCCAGCCTGAAAGTTTTCTGTATTGCCCCTCAAACACAATGACTCACAGAGTGAGTTGACGGTGGTATGGCACAGGGTATTGTCACTGGCCTTCTGTGCTCACTTTGAAAGAAACACGCTTTATTGGTATACAGATTGTACGACATGTTGCGGATCCACACAATCTTTGAGTGGCCTTCACCCCTCCAGTAGGGATAAGCCGTGAACCTAGTCGAACTATTGACTCTTTGTGTGTTCAAGATAGCAACTATGTTTACAGTGTCGATTTAGTTGGTTAGGAAAGAGCATAAAGCTATCGTTCCCATTTTTCCATGTTGGAAAAATAATCCTTAAATCCAAATCCTTTTACCTTACTATCGGGGAGTCCAACATATGAACACGCGTGTATATGTCAGAGTGATTATATTGATCACCACTGACTTGTTTGTGAAATTTGAAACAAACGGTATTGATAGTATTTATATTATTTTTTATTAATTAAGCAATTATTTTTTTCTGTTTTGCATCGCCTATTGTGCTAATGTGTATACACTCATCACTAAAAATTCTTCTACCACACACGAGGAGGATGAGGAGGCACGATTATCCTCCCCCAAAACAATTTCCTTCATGCCACCCGTCTCTGCCAATTGTGCCCAAGCGCAGTGTTCTCTGAGGTCGCGAACAAACGGTGAAATCCAGCTCATAGGGCCCAGTCTGTGCTTGGCAGGCTTCTTCACCCACGAGCCACTCAGGAGGTGTAGAAACTAAGAGTATTTAGACACGGTCCTGTATTGACCCGATGGTCTTTCAAAACGCTTGATACAGAGCAGCGACCGTGGATGTCTGCATGCTGCCATATTACATCAGCTAATGGGGAAGTAGAGGAGGGGGGTCAGTTACCCCTGACACAGAAAGTCAGTCTCACTGTCAGAATGCAGCGTCTTGCCATTTTCTGCAGGCACGGCTGGCCGTTCCCCTTTGGAGTCAGGGCCACAATTACAAGCAGATAGTGAAGCTTGCACAATGCCCGTCGTAAGCTGAACGTTTCTGCCTAACTCATGTTAAGACTTTAAGGAGAACCCCCCTTAAAGGACTGATATTGCTGTCAATAAGAGTAGCAACCAGGCCTCTCTTTCTAGTGCTTTTTTGCCATTTTTGACTTGTGTGTCATGACATAAATGGCGAAGACGTGTGGCTATTCTGCCTTGATATTTTTTTCTTTCTAAATATGTGTATTAACCCTCCTTGTGGCATTTCAGGTCCAGAGCCTTTGAGATTATGAAGTTTAAAAATAGTTGTACTTAGAAACCTCAACTGCATATGTGGAAAGCCCTACCAAAGGGGAAAAAATTTAAAACACATGGCTAATACACAGATAAGCAGTAATACACACTGTAAAACCGATATAATTTCTGTTGTTATTTATTCCTGCATGTACAATCATACATATTACTGTGCTTTTACAATGGGTGTTTGGCCTATGAGCTATGAAAAGCATAGAGAAATCAAAAACCAAACAAATCATTGGCCCTAAATCACGTAGCGGCAGGCATTGAAATGTAGAAGCCAGTATTTATATTGTCCTCACACCTTTAATCTGATGTTGATTGTATCAAATGAGGGTGAGGATCTTCAATATTGGAGGTCAACTGAAACTAAATAAACACGGCTCACACTTCAGCTGACCAGCTACCATTTTTAACTTGCAGCCTACACATTGAGGAGCAAGCACAAAAAAATGCAGTCTGATAAAGTTTTCTTGATGCAACTGTGTCCTCCATGGGTCTAATGCTGGCTACAGAAGACACTCTTGCTGTAGGCACCATCACTCTGTACTATCAATACCCAATGTTTCCAAGCATTTTTGCTAATATACTTCACCCTGTAGTTTTAGGGCATCTACTAAAGCTACTAAAGCTTCTGATAAGTTATTATTCAACTTAATATGGCAACACAAACAATAGGTAATGCTACATGACTCAAAACTCAAAATTTGCCAAAGTCAGTGAGGATAAAATAACCTTCCTCTAAGGTTACCACAGTATTTGCCCTCCCTGAATGATAACCTGCAACCCGATTACAAGCACGGACCCTTAACCACTACTCCACCTACTGTTGGGTTTTGGAATGGTTGAATGAATAACAAGCTGCTATTACTGCCTATTTGAGGGACTCAGGTTGTCCGTTCATTTTCGGCAGTGTTTATTTTGCATCATGTCCCCGTTTAATTGGTGGTCAGATGGTCAACACAGCCACCCACCCTCCATGGAGCTACGTCCAGAAACAAAAAAATGCAAAATAAAATACGGAGAGTGATTCTCCATGTGGGAGCTCTGATACATTGCTAAAAACAGGCTGGAAATTCTGCTACCGTTTCCATGGCTGCAGCTACCTGCACTTGTAGATGATTAATATTCATGAATGGGACTGGTGACAGGGCCCCCATTTTCTGGACTTTGCCAGGTGTTGTAAGTGCTGGAAGACACGTGTAGTGCCATGGTCAAATGATTGTATATTTTAAACAAGGCAGCAGTTTCCCTTTCTATTGGTTATGGTGCTGGATTTATAATCAGACGTTGGTGGTTCAGATCCTGGGAGGGTCACAGCCGGGGGACCATTGAGCCTTAATAAATTGATGTGAAACTGTAAGTTATTTAAGGTGCTCTGGATGAGACTTAATAAATAAAATAAATAACTAGACATTTTTTGACTGAGAGTGGCTGGCATGTAGATAAACAGACATTTAAACATACTTTCGGTATCATTTCTATTCCTGTTTCCACAATTATGTTTTTTGTTCGTTGTGTCCTCTTGTGTATGGAATATTTGTTTAAAATGAACATATATTTATTCATTCATACACATTAATTAGAAACTAGTGTAAATAAATTGTCCACAATTCATGTTTTATTTGGAAATATACTTCAGATTTGCAAACCGTGGTTAAAATACATTAAACACGCTAATTTTTGTCACTTTTATGTTGAAAATGAGGACGTGGTTAGGCTATCCAATTAGAATCTTTCTCGCGGATTTCGTTTCGTTGTAAAGTGCGCAGTTGCGGCTGCGTGCGCAGAGGGATTGTGAAAAGTTAGAAGCGAGCACAGAATGATACTGGACGTTGATAGCAAAGTTAAATGGATGTGCAAAATTGTACTGGTCCGAATGGAGGCCCTGTTCACTTTTCCCTCGTTGGAGTGAGAACGGGGCGACGTGTATGCAGTGTGAGTCAATATTTGATGAACCCGTCCGACGCGGTTAGGTTTCTAAGTTCTATCCCTCTGTTCGCCACTGATACGAATTGCAGTTTGGTCTGGTCTGAAGTCCATCTAAAGATTCAGATAATTTACTTATTTCAGTTTAGTCATCACTGTTGATTGTATGCTTGAGTGTACGGCACACAAATCTGAGACCTTTGATCATCATGTGCCATTAAATTAAACCTATAATGTTCTGATTTCTGAGACCACTTGTCACTAACAAAGCATAACCACACTCATATCTCGGTGAAGTAAAAATATTTTTATTTAGAGAAAATACTCTAACATAAAAAACATTGTGCCTTTTACACCTTTAACAGATTACTTCATTGCATTGCCAATACTGTTACACAGAGTTGCATCATACTCCTGCAATCCAGTTCTTCCCTTGACAGCCATTTATTGAAAAAAGAAACATATATTTAAATAATAGAATACTTTCAGTGTATATAAGGCAAAACGCATAAAAAAAATACTATACAGACGGTATTTATCACAGTGGCACGTAAACAATCATTATGCATCCACTGTTTTTGTTTTTTGAGTGTGTAAACTGCAAATTCGTTTTTCTCTCTTTTTGTATCTACAACTGCAGTATATCCCAGAGTTAAACGACTGCATTGAACCTGTTCAGTTCCAGCCCGAGTTTAAGGTTCTCATTACTATGTTAGATGTCTTGGGCGAGGTTAACACTGTCCAGTAGCAGAAAGCAAGTTACGCAGGGTGGCAAGCTCTCCCGACAGTTGCTCCACACGCTTTTGTAAACGATTATTCTCCGCGGCCAGCTCCAATACTTTGTGCTGCGTTTCCATGTTGCGCATTTTCGCTTTGTCCCTGCTTTTTCTTACTGCGAGGTTGTTCCTCTCTCGCCGTTGCTTGTACTCGTCGCTGTCCTTATCCAGTCGCTTCTTCCCCTTGCTGTTAGAGGACATTTTACCGTTCTGCTGCGGCGTCCTGTCCTTACCTGACGGGTCAGGTGTTCCAGGTGGACTGGAGCAGGAGGAGGAGGCGGTGGAAATGTTCCCAAGACTGCCGCTCGGGGCTGACTGGTACTGTAGATAAGACCTCATCTCATAACCCGACGAACCTCCGTCCATCCTGGCGTCTTCTTTAGGCTCTTGTCTTAACCCGGCCTTTAAGTAGCTGCCCAGAAGCTGAGGGCTAAATACAGTGTCCACTCGGGTCTCCAGCAATTCGGGGAAACCCAGGATGTTTGGCTGCCTGGGGCTGCTGCTTTGACAGGGTTCTCGGTCGTTCAACGACAGGTAGTTTCTGCAGTTTTGCAAGGACGCGATCCGTTTACTCTTGCTTTCTTCGGTAAGGAAATCTGAAAAGAAATCCTCCCCGCGCTGTGGGTGCAAGGCTTCGTTTTGAGCTGGCTGCTGCGGATAGTGCAAAGTTGGGTCCAGGTAGATGCTGAAGTCTATCGCTTTCTCGTGATCGGCGATACCCAGCTCCGTCATCGAACCGACAATTGACTGCTTCCAGACGCCGTTACTTGTGTTGCTACCGTGGAGAGCAAAGCAATCCCCCTCGTAAAAACCGGCCACTTCCATGGATCTTAACACCCGCCGGATTGCGGGACCATCGGAATCAGGGGCAAAGCACCCTGGCTGAGAACTTGTTGAAGTTAAAAAAAATCGACTTACTATGCGGGAGCAAGGAAAAACAAGACGACTTAGCCAGTCGCCCGACGTGATTCCTCAATTTCGTTCTGTCTCTAAGTTCAAGGAATGATGCGTCTGGGCTCAGGAATTCAATTTGACAGTGAACCCCAGACAAGTCACATATATACGGAACGTGGGCGAAGGGGCGGTGCTTTAATAAGGGTTGGGTGACTAGTTTTACCAGTTCAGCTTCAAAAACCGGAACAACCTACCTGGTTCACATAGTGTACCGCGAAGCGATAGTCCCCATTCAGACCTAAAATGAACATGAAGCGAAAACCAGGGTCATATAACTATTGTGATTACTGCACAAAACGTGTCTTTAAAACGCGATGTTTAAGGATGCGTATGACGCAGAAAAATCCTTTAAATGCCACAGTTTAGGTATTTCCATGTAAATAGTTTAATATCTTTGGGTATATTTTTATTTCCAAACAGATATAGGAGACCAATACTCTTTTTTTAATCTATTCAGTTAGCTGTAGACAAATAATGTAAGTACTTACGGTCTTTCAAAATGTGAACAACATTTCTGAAGGGAAACACTTTGATCCCAATCATATTTACAAAATAACCGGGCAAATGAAATAGCAATTATGATCAAAGGATCTGCTAATGAATGTTAGCGATAATAATAATAATAATGTAAGCCTCTGCGCTTTACAAACGCCGTTAGCGTATAGAACGGAGATATTTGTAGCATAATAATGTTCACCAAATTGTTTTTAAAAAACTTGATAAAACTCATTTCGATTGCCTATCAGGATCAAAATTGACCCCGAATGAAATTTAAAATAAACATTAACATTCAGGGAAAGCAACACAACTTTTTGGAGTCATCGGAGTATTATACTGACATCTAGTGCTACTTGTAAAACGTTCACAGTTCGTAAGTATATTAACTACGGTATGGACCGAATTACACGTTTCACATCAATTGTTGGAGCAAAGCCTAGCAGTTGGTTATATGTTATGAATTCGGGAAAAATTAAACTCACGGGGAATTTTTCAGATCTTTTAAATACTTTTGGGGACAAATTTCCTCGGAGTTAGTGTCTGGAATATTCTTTAGCAATTGAAAGCATAGCACCTACTATCAGAACAGAGTTTTGTATTTTGTAAATGGGAGTTATTTCTGCTGTGTTAGCTTCAGGTTTGCCGTGCTCTTTTAAACCTTTAGCTTCTGACAATTTCTACAAAGAGAAACGAGATCGACACGTGACAATTATCATGAACAAATAACTGTATTAATCCACAAACTTTCCTCACTGGAGCCCTCATTTGAAATTATTTTCTTTATATTAACTTGGGTTGGGTTGGCCGATTTCGTCGCAGTTGTGGTCTTTTCTAAGGTCGTGTATAGGTTTTAAACGTTATGCAACCTCTGTTGTAAAGTGTAAGGACTTTTTCATCAGTATAAGAATTTTCTTTTCCACTATAGATAATTATATTCCGTGGCAGAACCGGTTACTAAACGTGTCCCAAGCAATTGAAGCAAAGACGTAATCTTTTGCGCGGCATATCTCTGAACTGTTGGGGGAATGGTTTCTCTCGGAACTACAGAGCTCTGGTACGCCAGCCTCGTGATTGGCCAGGAAAGGGTGTGGTTAGGAAATGCAGACTTTCTCGAGGCCTTTCGATAGGCTGCAAGGTTGTGAATCCACATTCTGCGCTTCACCCATTGGATAATGTAAATAGCGAGCTCGACGCGAAATGGCTCGAACGACAAATAGTGAGGAGAGGGAGTAAAATAGATGATCTTGTTGGTTGTCAAGCTGAACTAGGGGTTGGACGCGCAGTGAAACATGGCGAGTGAAGAGAATGGGGAAGGGTGTAGGCAAGGCATCCACGAAAATTCTGAATCAAGGGGACCGGGCAGGGGTGTACCCCGATGGGGTCCCCAACATGCAGGTGCCCAAGAGCTTGCGAATTTGTATTCACCGGGTGAGCTAACTGTTCGTTTTTGTTTTCTCCGGGGTTGTCATCTAAAATGCAGCTATCCGCATTCACGCACGTATGACTGCCCGGCAGTGACTGAGGGTAGTTACATTTTGCTCAAATGTTGACGTTTATAAAAATAAAATATATCTTTTACCTTTTTCATGTATTTTATTTAGTGAAAGACAAGTAAGTAACAACAAGGCGTGTCCAATTTACAATGTTGGTGGTTAATTTTCTATGCTAGCCTGCATGATATAGTGCGATGTTAAATGTTAGCCAGCTAATTAGCTACATAATTTGCAGGCAGCCAGTGAATGGCGTTGAGTAACAGTGTGTGAATGGGATTGTAACAACATTTCACCCGCTTAAAAGAAGAATGCAAAATCCCAGACGAAAATGTTTATATATTCATATAAGTAAGTATGGACGGTTAAGCTCAAGGTTTTGATTTAATACCATTTTTTTAACCAAACTTTGTTTGTTAGTTGATTAAGCATAGGAGTATAAATGTCTAGGAAATCAAGCAATTTAAGTAATTTAATAAAATGATTTTTCAAATGTATTTCGGAAAGGTTAAGAGCATACAATGTTTCCTAGACTCAGTTTTTACAGGATACTAAAAAAATCCAAAAATTATTATTTTTCTGTTTTTCTATTTTTTTCTAGTTTTCTGTCTTTTTTAGAAACTAAATTTAAACGCTTTTTCATTTCTACTGTTACGGTGTTAAGTCATCAAATTCGTTGCTAACTGCCTTTCATGCAGTTTTTTCCTGTTACCCATTTATATTACTGAATGTTTACTGAAAGAATTCAGAAGTCTATCTTAAGGGTACAACTCAAGTTAAAACCCCTGCACCCTGGTACGCCAGCTTTTAGTTAACCAAGTACAAATGTGACATAATCTGTGTCTCTAACCAAACATTGACGACGAATACAGGATTTAAATAAAGAAATGCTACCAAACATAAGCTAATTTGAATATTAATTTATTAGACGTTCTTATTCAGAGTGACCTGCACTGAACGGTTACAATCAAAAAGTCTACAGAAGTGCAAGAGTCTAGAACGGAAGAAACTGGGACTTCCATAGTGTCTCAAAACTGAGGAATGAATGTTTTATTTAATTAAACCAGCTAGTATTTATTTTTGTCCTCCCTAAACTTAATATAAAGAGTTGGTTGTGATCTGCAACTGTATTCTTGTTGGTTTTGAGGTTTGTTTTCTGAATTAAATCCCAAAGACTGTTTGTTTTCATGCTAGCAATAATCTTGAAAGAATCAATGTTCTTTTGGGTTAAACTATTAGGAATAGAGTATATGTCTGAGGTTGACTATTTAGAGATGGACAGAGATCTGGACAATATTGGTATGAACAGGATAAGTCTGTGGATGGACGGGCATGTCTGGGTAGGCTGGTTCTGAGGGCAGGCAGGTGCCAGCCATTCCCTACTGGTTGGGGAGGATAATTTAATGGGCATGAGACCTTTCTCTGCCAGCATGTCTCATTTACACAGTTGTAGCTGTGGGCACATTGCTAGAAAATGACATGTAAAGTGAACCAGAGGCACTCTTCCCCCACAGGTTTAGTGTTGTAACTTGGCCATACCTTCCCCACAAGTTTACAGACACCTCCAGCCTAATGTTTTAATTGAGTAATCTAACTTCCAGTTCCAGAAGAATACTGCCACAGATTTCAAGTTCTTCTGTGTGGACGGCATCTGGATTGTACCACTTTTTCAACATTAATAATGGTTTCAGTGGAAGCATATTGCTGGCCTTCCAGTCTTGGGTCTTGTTTGTTCTGCTTCTTTCCTTATGACAGAACCACAGTATCGCTTGTCCTTTGTAAAGCGAGTGCTCCGCTGCGGGTGCGAGTGTTCTGGCCTCAGCTGCCTGCTCCAGACACTTACCCCCCCCCCCCCCCCTTCTGACTGTAGGTAAAAGGTGCCAGGAGTGGATTAGCGTCATCCTGTGCTTCTCCCTCATAGCCTTCAACTTCTGCCATCTTCTTGCCTACTTCCACCTGGGCCACACGTGGTATATTCTGTTTGGTATAGGTAGGTACCACGGCACCTGCTCATGGCTGGTATAGTTTGTTACCGAACTTGCACGCACAGTCATACACACTTCTGCACAAAGGTTCTTGTGGTTTACGTGTGATCTCTCCACATTATATGTATCACTATCGAATTTCCGTTATCCCATGC
Source organism: Hiodon tergisus (assembly GCA_025775045.1). Taxonomy (NCBI): domain Eukaryota; kingdom Metazoa; phylum Chordata; class Actinopteri; order Hiodontiformes; family Hiodontidae; genus Hiodon; species Hiodon tergisus. The sequence goes on along the minus strand of JAOVYW010000084.1, from coordinate 6,530,889 downwards.
TTCATATCCCATGAATTTTCATACTTTGCAAGCTTTTCAAATCGTTTTTCATATAAATGTTTTGCTGTGATTAGTTAAGTCTTATTTTTATATTGAACAATAGCATGTGATTTTATGTCCATTGTTTTCTGTGATCAGAGAAAAGATTTGCATTTTGTGAGTCAGCTCATTCATTTGATCATACATTGTTTTTATTACTCTTTAAGTTTAAGATGTCAGTGTGTTTCGATCTAAAATTAAAGACCATCAGCAAGTCGGTTGTATCCTATTTATTGCCGTTAAGCCAGAGACTCATACCTCTGTCTTAGACCGAGAGCTCTCATTGTGTCGTTTATTGATAGTGATAGTTTTCACTGTGAAACTCACGTCTGCCCCTTCTGTCTCCTCTCAGTTGCAGGAATCCTCACAGCGGACTTTGCATCAGGGCTGGTCCACTGGGGCGCAGACACCTGGGGCTCCGTGGAACTTCCCATTTTTGGAAAGGTGGGGAATCCCCGCTCGGGTGAACCGTTTAGAGAGGCCTGACACTGGTCAGTGTTGTCAGCACTATCACCGCTCTGTTTGTGGACGGAAGTCGATAAGGCATGAGACGTGCTAGCTTTCCTGCCTTTAGCTTTTACTTTTGTGGTGCCAGGTTCATCAATATTCATTTTAATAAGGCTATTAATTTTCTCATCGAATCTTCCACATGAAGAATGGTTGGAAGCCAGACGCTGTCTCTGATGTTGGATGCTGTGTCTGCCTTCATCCCCAGTTCTTTCCTGGCGACCATTCCCAGGCTGCGTTTTCTCTCCGTCCCCTGTTTAACTAACTATTGGTGTGCCCCCTCCCCTGTGTTAGGCTTTCATCCGACCCTTCAGGGAGCACCACATTGACCCCACCGCCATCACCCGCCATGACTTCATCGAGACCAATGGGGACAACTGTCTGCTGACCCTGGTCCCGTTGGCCAACATGGCGTACAACTTCCTCACTCTCACGCCTGGTGAGCTAGCGCCACAGCGGACCGGTTTGGTAGAATATAATCTGGTAGGACTGGCTTTCTAAGCTGTTATTACCGGGATAATGACCCCAGCTCTGCAGTCGCAACATGCAAGTAACTGGTGAGACTAGATCCAGTTGCGCCTATTTGAGTCCCTCTCCTCTCTCTCTCTCTCTCCCCCCCATCAAACTAATGTAGCGGAGATATATCACAACTACCCCTGGGACTGCTACGTCTTTGCCCTGGCCATCTTCGTCACCCTCACTAACCAGATTCACAAGTGGTCGCACACGTACTTTGGGCTGCCGCGCTGGGTGACATTCCTGCAGGACTGCCACGTGGTCCTGCCCCGCAAGCACCATCGCATCCACCACGTCTCTCCACATGAGACCTATTTCTGCATCACCACAGGTTGGGCACTTGGGACAGTTGGGCCGGTCGCATTTAACCCCGGTTACGCCGCTATTCACAAACGTGGTGAACTTCAATGTCCAATTTAATCCTGTTCTTTAACGTTGCCACTACAACAGCTGTGTATTTTGGTTCATTTAATTACAGTAGAGTAGCCTTTTTTGCACCCAGATTGTACCATTAGTGGTTATACATCAGAAGTATCCCTTGTATGTTGTGCAGTGCAATGAAACCTCTCTCCTGTATCTGTTCCCCTCTCCAGGCTGGTTGAACTACCCGTTGGAGAAGCTGGGCTTCTGGCGTAACTTGGAGGACCTGATCCAGAGTGTGACGGGAGAGAAGCCCAGGTCGGACGACATGAAATGGGCTCAGAAAACCACATAACCGTTTCGACAGACACCCTTGCTCCTTCTTCCTCCGATCCTCCACCCCAACCTGCCTCCCCCTCCCCCACATTAGCCTCTAATACCACGGCAAGGAGGCAGATTTAACCAGCTAGCCACAATTTAGCTTGTTCTGTCTGTTGTATTGATTCTGCTAACCGGGGCCTTTGCCAGACGCCTTTCAGACCCTTTTTTAAGCCTGTACTTGCGTCACTCAAATAGCACATAGGTGTATGCTGTGTGTCCCACCCCTTAGCTGGATCCAATCTGCCCCCAACCCCACCTCACTCCTCTCCAGTGACACAGTGACATTCTGGTCCCGCCTTTCCTCCCACTCCCTTCAGCTAGTGCCAGAGTCCAGTGAAAAAGCCATCGTCATCATCAGCCTACTCCACAAGGACCTTGCAGCCAGAGTCTTTGGAGTTTATATTTTATAGAAAGAAAATCTAAACTAATACTTGAACAAAAACGGCTTCCAGCCAATCCTTACCCGTTCCTTTACCTTACCCCCGAAGAGTAGAAAAGAATTGCCAGACTTGATTTCTTTCCTTTGTTGCTGTCTCCCTTGTGTTTCTGAGCGACGGGACCCCCAGTCAGTTCCTGACCCTTGAACTTGAACCAGCTGTGCCGCATGCTCCAAATGATGCCCCCAGCCTGTTTGGCCAGGATGACCCCCCCGATGGGGGTGCATGGGCTCCAAGGAATGTGATCGGTTAAACCCAATCAAATTGAAATCTGTAAGGTCTGGCTGCTTGGCTTCTTGGCAAGCTAAAAGGCAACATGCGCTTCTATTTGCAAGCAAATTTATGTCTTAAACTGAATCCTAAAAAGATCTCCGCATGGCCGATTGTCTTGGTGATTCATTGTCTGCACCACGTTTTTCAGCTAAAATGCCTTCTTCCTAATTGTCTATTCTTAAGATAATAATACAATTATATTGTGCCGAAGGCGGCGTGCCTCCCCTAGCCCATCTGCTAGGTAAGTTGTTCACCATTGTAAAATCCTATTTTCCTTAGGAATGGAAAATGCATGTACTACAAGCAAGTGTCACTGAAGGAAGGTGGTCACTTAAATTGGCATGCGTTGTTCCAGACTTAGTACGTTTAGCTCTTATACTTGCGTTCTTATACTTAAAAATGTCTTCTGATGTAACTTGTCACTGTCATGACTTTTAAAACGACAAGAATCAAAGCTGCCTTTGTTCCCTTTACTCATTCCCGGCAATGGCCGGTGTTGAGGTTAATTGAGATCAACTTGGTGGAATGAGTGTCTTTTTGTTTTTTCTTCAAGCCAATGTTGTTTTTGCTCTTTTATATGGTCAAAACCGAATTACTTGAAGGAGGGAATGAGACGGTTGGCAGGGGAGTAAGTTTGCTTTGAGAGATCTGTGGGGTAACCCGGTAACAAACAGGTCGCTCGACACCAGGCGGATGCCAAAGGTCACTTGATTTTGTTTGATAATGCTTGGTGTATTGAAAAAGGCAGATTGTGGTGGGTCTTCCAGTCAAGTTGGCTTGGATGAGGAGTGAAAAGTACAAGGGTTAGTTTGAAAGTTTAGTTTTCCTCTGGAAATCGCTAAGATCATACCTGCGAAAACGGGTTAAACTCAGAATCATGGGTGTTAGGTTCTGTATGTGCCAGTGATGGTAAATGGTGAGGGTGGGAGGGGCTATTTTAAATTACGTGAGAAATACGTACTTATTGAATGGTAATGCCAAAGTAGCACTAATGCTTAATACATTCATGCATATGTTATTTTTAGGATGACTTATGTTTGCAGTTTAATAGATGTCTTCACGTTACTCATGAACTCATGGTGTGAGAGAGAGTTTTCCTGAGCATTGTCTGCTTGAGTGAGCATTCCCATTGCCAGGGAAAACCAGAAGTCAAAGTTAGGTCAGTTTTATATTGGGGGTCATGTCCATAATGACGCTATTGACACCGGCCATTCATTGGACGCCGGAACAATTATTAAACAGTTATTAGACCAAGGTTATCAGGTCAAAAGGTCAAATTGTTATGGTGTATTTTTTTTCTTTCTTTTAAAGGTGTGATTTAAGAAAACGCTCCAGTAGTTAATCCAAAAGGCTACATTATTGTTAATTATTTATTCATAACCAAAGCCAAATTGATGTTGTATGTACTTAACTATGCTTATATATTTGAAGAGAGTGGTCAGGTAGTAGACTTCAGTGGATAACTATGGAACAAGTCAAAGTGCATGTCCCCCCCTGTCAGTTCATCAGGATTTCTTCTCAACCCTATGATGCAAAGATCAGCACAAGTATAACATGATGAGCTGTTTGATCCTGATCAACAAAAATCGCAAACCTGTCTTATTCATTATTTTCTCTTTGGCAATCAAAGTAGCCTTTTAAAATTGACTTCATAACTGGAGATTTCCAGTTCAGGTAGGAAATACTGGAGGCTTGCTTAAGCCTTAGTAGCATGTGGCCATCTTGGTTCCATTTACATGGAAACTGGGGAAGTGAGTTGATTAACGTGGTAGTGCAGGGTTTAGGCTGTTGTGAAACGGCTCACATTCTTCAGCAGGTGGAAGATTTAAGGTGTTATATTAAATGCCAAGTTAAAAATGCATTTCTATTTTGGTTGACTCTCTGGGTATTGGTTATTCACACTCCATTGCCTACTGTAGTGTTATTGTTACGTTATCAATTTTTCTGTAGCCATTATTGGGTACATGATGCTGTACTGTAGAGGGATCAATTGCCAGACTCATAACTTACTGGTTATTTTGTCATGATCTACTCAATGGGTATATGAAAGCTGGTTGCAAAGACTGTGGCAAAGTTTGTGATAGTATTTCTTTGTAGATGGGCTTTTTTCAGAGAACAAAATTTAAGGATGAATAAAGTGTGTAGGGCTTGTATAGTTGGGAAAAGAATGTGGTTTTTAGTGGTGGTTTGAAGATGGTGTTTATGAATTAAAATAAGTTGTCGTTACTGGGCTTTACAATTACTATGACATTTTTTTTGTCAATTTATCGTTCATTTAAAACCCTGAACTGAAAATCTCCAAAATGTAATAAAATTGTACCTTAAGGTACGAAGACTGGATTGAGGCAATGAAGATGCACCTCATAAGGAATTGCAAAAAAAGTGGCAGAAGTTATTAAATTTGTCTTTAAATGTCATTTTCTTTAAAGAATAATTAAATATTAATATTGTAATGTCTGTTCGAATCACCACTGAATTGGAGATTTGTGAGATTCTGTGGTATATGGGGTAGTTTAACCCATCTCAATTGGTGTTAAGCCCCTGTATGAACGGAATGGATGACTGGGTTTTGAATGGGTGAGGTTTGTCTTGTGATTGTTGAGTTTTGTAAATATCAGAAATAATGCCTAGTTGCCTTTTTGATTTCTTCCACTGGGGAGATTAAAATGTATATATTATATTTATAAGGACACTAAATAAACGAGTATGTACTACCTGCTTTCTCTCTTAAATTGATTTTACATATTTGTCATTTAGTAGATGATCTTATCCAGTGCAATGTACAAGTGCCACAGTAAGGAACCCATTCCAAAATACACACGTACCATTTTAATATAAGTACAATTAACAACCATATGTAGTTGGGAGAGAGTAGTTCATATGTTAAGAAAGGGTATGGGGTTGGATCCGAGTCTTAGGGTGGAAGGTGACATCGGAACAGGTGAGTTTAAGCTTCTTCCAGAAGGCAGCAGATGAATCCAAAGTCTGCAGCGGTTGTCACACCATTTTGGTGACTTGATGCCTAACTGCCATAATATACCAACTGCATCTGCATTACTCCCTTCTCATTAATACAGTATGAATCAGTGTATGCTGATTAAAACAGAACCAAATGGTACCAGGTTCAATGTTGGAGAGGCAGCCAATAAAATAAATACGTTTGTAAATCTGCCAAATTACACCATGTTATGAATGGTGATATGTTTAGACATTTTAAGATAATGTTTACAGCCAATAATTCACTTAAAATTTGTTATAAAACACAATACAAGCCACTGCTTATATTTGTAATTGTGTAATATACTGTTAACCTGATGATTCAAAACAAGCAGATTAACATCAACCATTTACATGTGTGAAGAAGTTAACAGACATAATTGCTCAAGGAAATTGTCCTTTTTAACATGTGAACCCAAAGAAACCCATGTATCGCTCTTGTTTACAGGACAATTTGTCATTGTAAACACATTTTCAGACCAATGTTTTACAATTGCCTTTAACCCAGGAGGAGCAATAATTATACATAAGCCTGAAGGAGAGAAATCACAAAAGTCACTTTGTTGCCATATACAGTTTCCACAATGAAATGTGTCTGGGGTCCATTACCTTAAAATTCAAACCTGCCTCTTGTACTAATAACCCCTAATTTATTCATTCAAAGAAGATTATAAAAAGATTATATAGATTATAATATCCTGATAATATTATATATTATAAAAGGTTATAAATTTGTTTTTTAAAAAATGTTAAATTAATTTGTACAGAGATATAAAAGTTTATTTTTGAATGAGCAGTAACGAGTGGGGATTGAACCTGAGAACTCAACTTACACAACTAACCTTGCTGCACTGAAGAGTAGGTGCCACGTGCTAGGCAGTGAACAAAGAAAAAATCACTAATCGCGATACCTTTGGATGATGTCACCATCTATCACTATCTCGCCCCCACAGTTTTACATTTTAAGATAAGCAAGAAACCGGTATTTCAACCCGTTGTTCTAAACTGGTAAAACCATGTCTTACACTTGGTATTAAACTGCTGAGTTAAACTGAATTAAACTGACTCTTGCACATAAATTAACATAAATCAATACAATAGATTGTTCCACTTATGTGTCCATTTTAAACAGTCTAATTATGAGTGATGTCTGGACTTTAGATTCACACCACTGCAGTCTTCCATTATGCCACAGGAGCTGATCTTAATGACCAATATTTAATTGTTAAGAAGAGTGTAGAAAGTTTAAATTTCAACTTCCATAATGCTTGTTCATTGGCATTTCACTGATTTCCCATTGGTTTTGAGAGAATTCTATTTCATAACCTAATCAAGAACATTGAGTGGTCTCATCCAAAAAATTGAGTGGTCTGATCCAATATGACCCTGCGCAAAGACAATTAATGTTTCTGACTTTGCACCCAAACCACATCTTCGCATTTGTCTTGTTAGGGTTTCTGTCCATGTGTACAACACAAATGGTATAAATGACTTTTCTCATCAAACAGGCAACATGAAATTAACCCTTCTTGGCCCTGCAGTACTGTACCATTCCTAGATTACACTGTACCACTACCACCAAAACCTAACAGATTTTTTTATTAATCTACAGATCATTACTATGGTTTTACAACAACTGGCAACTACATAGACATTATATTGATTTGAAAATCGCACAAGCATAGAAAGTGAAGTACATCCAATTTCGCGTTCTAGTTCCATCGTCATACTCGGCCGCAGTGTGGGGCATGGTAGCGTGCGCGTTCCCGCTAAATAGCGACAAGATGGCGGTCGCCGCCGGATCAGGTAAATGAATTTCACAGTCAGATAAATTAATGATTAAAACATTTTACTAGATTGAGTATGCCAAAACATCGTACGTATCTATGAGCACATAATGTAAATATTGGCGTGTATTCTCATTATAAACCTTAAAAGAGGTGGAACATTTGCTAAATTGTGCGGTTCTCGCCTAGCAGTAGCAGACTAGCGCTATACTTCTATTTTGTATATGTGTCGCTAGTTATCAAATCCGCTTGTTCATTTACTGCACGACCTCGTGCAACGCTGAATGAATACTATTGCCAAAATTCGTTCGCAACACGTTTCAGATTTGGCTGCCGTTTAGTGTAATTTATATCTTTGCTCAACTGCCGCGTCATTCGCATACATTGTTTTGAGAGACCCGACTCAACCTGCTAGCTAGCTGCTGTTGTCAAAACTATGTCTGTATTTTCTTTGGCATTTGCGTTATCGTTACGGTTGAGATTTTCACAAGTCTGAATGCTATCTTCTTGTGTTCGGTTGGATCATCCGTGTAGTATTGGTAAGATAAGATCATGCGTAAACATTCTAGTTAGCTGACTGGCTAACGATCGGTGGCTCGACTTTCAACATTTCACATTCTACGGACTACAGAACATACTCAATGTGGCCTACTTCACTACAGGAAATCTGTTTTTCTGCGCATTTGCGTTTAGCCAAAATACACTCCTACACTTTTTAAATTATTAATAAGTAGGTTATCAATACGTGTGTGGGTATATATGTTGCTAGATATCAAATATAAAACGTTAATGTACACAGCGCTGTAGCTAAGGCTTACGAACTGCTGCAGTCTATAAAGGGCATATAGACCTATCGACCAACGTTTATTATTGGTTGCTGCCTATTGTTTTTTAAATAGGATTAATTTAAATTGAATCGTACGTCGAAGTAAAATAATCAGATTGGTCGATATCAGGCGAAACACAGCATTGTATCTACACTGTTAGGAGCGTTTCACAGTGGTTAATTATTGTATTGGTTTGTCCTATAGTGCTACACTGGACTTCATTGTCATTTAAATACAATGGATTCGTCGTAGTGTTTTACTTTGTTTCTACTAAACGGGAGCCCCGAAATAGCCAGACACCCATTCAAATAACTTCATTTGAGTTAGTGGCATAACACTTTAATATATGTCAGTATATATTTGTAATTCATTACTCCTACTTTAGAATTTAGTAATCTGTAGTTATAGAAGGATTATGTGGACTTTTTAATGGAACAGACTTCGACAGACACAAGTGTTCCATTCATACTAGAACCCACAATGTATTAAAAAATTTTACAATATAAACGGGTTACTCAAACAGATCCATTATGTTTGCCACTCAAGAAGTTCGGGCATTATCTGTAGGTTAGTGTTCTCACCACAAAAATAATAATTTTGATTAGATTAGATATGTCGTCTTTCCAGATGTAGGAAAACCCCCTAACACTATGGCTTTTGCGGCCCATTCCTGCCCTCTCCTGCACTTTTATAATTTGATCATTTTTTATAAGAGAAAAAATTGGAACTAAGAAGACATCCTTTAAAGGAGATCAGCTTTGTGGACTGTGCACCATGTTCTCAGAAAATGTCCTGCACATCCAAGGCAGATGCCTTGGGGTCTAAGCAGTGATCTGTCTGCAGACGCTTGGTAAAAGAGCTGACAAAGTACAGTAGGTTTCCAATGGTTATTGATGTGCCCCCCCCCCCCCCCCAGGCGTGAAGGTGCCTCGTAATTTCCGGCTGCTAGAGGAGCTGGAGGAAGGACAGAAGGGCGTAGGAGATGGGACAGTGAGCTGGGGACTGGAGGATGATGAGGACATGACCCTGACACGCTGGAGGGGGATGATCATAGGCCCGCCCAGGGTGAGAACTTTGGGCAGCTTGTCAGCATCAGTATTTCACATCATCTTCTAGCCGTTGTGATGAAGTGACCACCACAACTCTTCAGGAATTGCCCATTTTAAAAAGTGTCTGTGAGGAAATGTTACTTACTGTTTTATTTTGTATAGATTCACTTTTTATACCTCTAATTTATTAGAATATTAGAATTTAAGGAATTAAACGGTACAGCATGGACATGACCTGGTGTTAATTTTATCATGATGGCACCAATGACCAGACATATTATAATGCATAACGTTAGTGTCATTCTTTGCTTTGGTGGCAGGTATGCATGGTTCACTGCTGGGTCATTCCTGTGGAACTCTTTACTCCAGCTAGCTGCCACAGTTTAATGGGGCCTTTCTGTTTGCAGACAATCTATGAGAACAGGATGTACAGCTTGAAGGTGGAATGCGGCCCCAGGTACCCGGAGACGCCTCCTTTTGTCAGATTTGTGACTAAGATCAACTTGAATGGCGTGCACAACTCAAATGGTGTGGTGAGTACCCTGAGGCCAGGCCAGGTTTTTGTTGTCCATCTACAGAAAAAACTGCATCTGCTCCCGTTTCCTCATGCATTCCTGCCAGTTAACCTATGCCTAACGAATGTATGTGCCCAGGTAGCCTTTTTTCCCTCAAACCACAATTCCTCCGTCTGAGCAGTCCCCCGTTAGCTGCGCTGACTGCACTGCCCCTCCTCTCCAGGTGGACACGCGGGCGGTGTCGGCCCTGGCCAAGTGGCAGAACTCCTACAGCATTAGAGTGGTCCTGCAGGAGCTTCGGCGGCTGATGATGTGCAAGGAGAACATGAAGCTCCCCCAGCCACCCGAGGGACAGATCTACACCAACTGATCTCCTGCTGCTGCTCTCCTTCTCCTTCTCCTCCTCCTTCTTCATTCTTTCTTTTCTGTTTTCTTCACCCTCCCGGTCTTCGCCTGCCTCCAGTCACTCCTGCTAGATACACGCACAGAAATGAACACATGCAGACACACAGAAATGGACACATACAGAGATGCGGAAACACGCAGACATGGAAAGTCAAACAGATGTACGGACACGGGGAGAAATGGACAGACGCATAGATGTGCAGACGTATAGGAATGGACAGACATGTGGGCACGTGCAGAAAGGGACATGCAGTCGTATGGACACAGAAACAGGCGTGTGGGCACATAGAAATGGATACACAGATGTGCGGACGCGCAGAAATGGACAGACAGACACAGATGTGAGTACATGAACAGAAATGGACAGACAGACGCAGATGTGAGTACATGCACAGAAATGGACACACACACTGACATGTGGGCACGCTCAGAAAGGGACACTCGGTCGTATTGACACACAAACAGATGTGCAGAAAAGCACGCTCGCACACACAGACGCGTGGACAAACACCGACATGCAGACACATGCAGTAATGGACACAGACACAGGCGTGCAGACACACAGAAATGCACGCACACAGGCAGACATGTGAGCGTGCCCACAGGCACAGACAGACATACACACACACAGGCAGACACGTGAGCGTGCCCACAGGCACACACAGACATGCGCACACGTGCAGAAATACAGTCACAGGCGCACACACATACACACACAGATGGATATCTCCCGTATCTCTGAGACCTGACGGGTCCAGCTTCCCTCCCTCCACCTTCACCACTCCTCTTCTCTCCCCCATCTCCGGATCTCATGCTGGACTGAAGAAGAGGTGCAAGACGTCGACAATGCGATCCCATCCTGACCAGTCCATTAAAATACTGTACATCTTACTAATCTTTTTTTTATTATTATTATTATTTGTTATAAATGCAGATTGTACAATAACATAAATAATCTTATTAAGTGTACAGCTTGCCTGTGAAGTTTTTTTTTTTTTTTCCCCTCTCAGTGGAGTTGATGACATGGCACTGTGCTTATATAGGTCAAAGGTCACAGCAGCTCACACTCCCTGGAACTATTAAGGAAACCCGACACTCTGCGGGTTAAGGGTCTGATCACAGGGCTGTGGGCAATGGTGTTACTGCAATAATGATCTGGTCCTTAATTTAGACCTGCGAATTGCCCGCGGTTGGGGATTAGCACCACAGCACTTCGTTTAGCGTTTTAGACTGCCTGAAGAACGCAGCTGTGCCAGCGGAAGAAGCCAAAGTCTTGTAAGGTTTGCTTGAATGGCCTTCGAGCTGAGTCGAGCCTGAACTTTGTTATGTTTGATTAGCTTGTGGTGTATGCGAGTGGAAGGTTCAGAGGGTACGCAAAGCTCTTACTCGGGCAGTAAAACCTGTTAAGTAAATGTGACGCGTTGGCTCCAACAGAGTTAATGCCACATTGTACTGTGGACCCACTCATCATGCCAGGGTCAGCTTGACCTGTTGTTTACTTTTAGGGATAGCTGTATTCAGTATTACAGCACCCCTGCCAACTGTACTTCCCTTTCACACCAACCTGTATCCCGATAATGTAACCAGTGACCACAAAACAGATCACGTGTAATGCTTTGAAAGCATTCATTTACTTTCCACAGCAGTCTGCATGCCTAGTGTGGGTATTAATGTAGAAAAACATTTAGTTTGCAGTCTTAAAATGATTAACCTCAAGCTGTGGTTGAATATGTACATTATGGTGCTCCTTCAAAGCTAAAGAATTAATATTGAACCCTTTTGCCTGTTATGTTTGTTCATCTGTAAAGTGTTAGAACAACTAAAATTTTCGAAGTAATACTGCTTTTATTTAAATTGACACCAACTATTAAATGAACATTCCAGAGGGAGTCGAAAAACTAGAAAACCTAGTGCCAATGTGGGTGAACTGCAAAAAGATTCGTCTTCCACAATATTAACAAACGCTATCCATCGAGAGCCGATTTCACTAGCACGACGATAAAAGCATTTCCATTCAAGTCCTTATAATGGTCTTTGTTGCGCGATCGGCGTTTTGCTTGTCTCTGTGTCGGGGGTGCGGCGATGCTCTGATTTTACTCACAGGGGCGTTTTTCCCCTTGATTATTTGTATTGCGTTGTTTTGCAAAGTTAAAGTGGTTTGAACTTTAACACAGTAACACGCCTTACCAGTTTACATCGTTGAGCATGCTCCCACGGGGATATACATAAATGTGACTTGTCAGTTGACTCTGGATTGGGACAGCTTGATCTGGCTAGGTTTATTTGAATGTGTTCAATTTCTTCATTGCTATTTGTTTATAGAAAGAAGAAAAAAACCGATATAGGCTACAATAAATTTTTTCATTTAAAATTGATAGGAAGCTTTTCCAAGGCTACTTCTCCACTTCCACGTCATGGTATGTTTAGATGCTACAATAACATGACTAGATATCCAGTGTTCATGAGTGTGCATGCAACCATAAGAGGGCGTGACTGTACATTTTAACTGGTTCACGTGCTTATCAAGGCGGTGTCACCTGATTACGGGTTCTTGGTACAATTATGCCTTATATTTGAAGGGAAAGGATTAATAGGTCAAAACGGCACGTTCGCGGCGCATGTTTATTGTTATTGACCGGGACAAATGAAACCACCCTCGTTGCGGAGCAAGAGATTAGCGTTTCGCGATGGGAAATCAGAGCGAGAGATTGACGTGCAGCGGTAGGAAATCGGAGCGGCTCGTGGTGAAAGATCAGAGCGCTTCCCATTGAGCCGCCGCGCTGAGATGAGCATTGACTGTTCTTTCGCACCTACAGTCAGAGTCGTGCCGTTCCCCATGAAGCACAAATGACTGGCAGCCGCTGTGCGAAGGCGTCACCGTAATAATTAATAAGTAGAATTAATAATTACATAATAACTTGTGTTATTACTTGTGATCTGTCTGTTATACCTTTTCATATACTCATGTGAGGTTCAACTTTCGAGGACCTGAAATATGGGTCTTTATATACACTTGGAATGTTGGTGCTAAATTATGATACAGTTTAAGTAAGCCGCTGCCTGACAGGGCAGGAATTTAATGGTGCCGTACTGTTGAAAAACATTGGACTCCAGGTAATGAATCCTGACCAAGTGAGAATGCAGAGACATGCAGTGTCTACCTGAATGAGCCTCAGTTTGGCCAAGAGGCCTCGTCAGCCGGGCCCAGTACAACCTCTGCGGTTAGACGCAGAAAGAAAGGGGTGATGCTTAAACGGCCAAAAGGAAAGAAACCTCTGAGAAAAAGCATTGATTTGTAAAATTTTAATGAAAAACTCAATATGGATTTTTAAGTTGACATAAGGATGAACCCAGTTATTTTTATGTTTGTAAAAAGCAATGGGAAATATCAGCACAAGTAACAACACAAGACTGCATCATACACTGAATACCCACTTAATTTACCCAGAGGTTCTTGGAGGGACTGATCAAATCGTTCAAGCTACCATGCCAACTATCCGATCACAAAAGATATTGCCTCTTTAAAGCTAGCTTTTTTATACATTTCCTTCTAACCATTTCCTTTAGCATAATTACTGCCACAGTCCAGGTAGCATTGTATATATTATAAGTTTACTGATAGATATTGTGATTTTAAAATGCTGCTTTTCTGCCTTTTTTCAGGTAGCACAGTTGCTTTCCAAGTTGGCCTTGGATTTTGTTAGCTCATGGTATAAAGACCTCCCTCCCAACTCATGACCATGTGCATAACTTATTTCCCATGACAACCTGGGCTTATGGACAACTTTCTTGTTGGAGGGAAGAGGGACCGCCCCCACCCTCGTATTTATGGCCTGCGCTGCACAACTGAAGCACATGCCAGCGGTCGACTGGAGACAACTCAGACAGCTGGACTGTGCGCTGGACTTCACTCTAGTGACCGATTTCTCTCTCCCTGCCTGAATGCTGAGGGTGTGGGGCGGACGGTAGGGGGAAACTTCCACAAACAAGCCTGCAGCTGCGGTTTAAGGGAATCAGTAAGTCCAGAAATGTGTGTGATACATTTTTGCATACTGTGCCAAACTAATGTTTTACATGTCTACTTGTCTTGTCTTTTAAAAAAAATGTTTTGCTCACATCTCTCTCCCTCGGACTTATGGTAGTTTGCACGATGGTGAGAATTAAAACATGACCCAATAGCCATACCGTATTGCCAAAGGGTAACAAAACATCAGTATTTGGTCTTTAAGTTTTAGATGCAATGAAAGGGAAAACCTATATAATTTTGTGGTAATTATTAATATGTTTGATATAGCAGGGGTTAATCAATAGGATTTGTGTCTTAAATTGTGTGTATTTCTCAAAAGGGGCCATACCACACAACACATTTTCACAAGATTATGGGATGACCTGAAATGTTGCACATGATTCTAGGGACAAAATCTAATTACTAATTCCTTTGAGGCAACAAATTACACCAGTTTGCAAAAATCTGAACCACATGACAACATGACCATTAACATCTGTAATGTGTTAACACCTTGCCATGACAATTTTAAGAGGCAATGATACTCTCCTCCAGTCCCAGCTTTGTAGTGACATCTGTCAGAGGTTTGGTTTCACAGAGATTCCACAAAGGCCCGTCGGCTCGGTTTTCTGGGGCACGTGTCAATCAGGCACATGGAAACCTACGTAGAAACTGACTTAAAAATAACAGGCAACAGGAAGTTAAGTTTGTTTTCACAACTGAATAAGACTTTTTTCAGTTTTACCAGCTACTTGCCAATGCCCATAAGGATAATGTTACATATTACGCATACAGCAATGCAGAAATTACTCTGCTAGTTAACCTACTTCTGCTCATGAAAGGGTTTTTTTTTCGTTCACACTTCGGTGCCAAGGTTGCAAAACAATAAATCTATTTTGGGACAATACTTGCTTTAGTCTTTTGTCCCACTTGCATTGCATTGGCTATTCCAGAGATTAATATCTTAATATGGGTTGGGTAAGATTGCGCCCTCAATAACCTTGCTAGTTAATGAGTAACAACTACGAGTGCTTTAACTTGAACCAGATTTTTTTTTAACCTCAAATTTTTTTTAAACTTCAATTTTATATTATTCCGGAAAAAGCTCAATAAGAATAAACATTTATATGTATCAGACATACTAACTGATTTTCTATTGTCTCATTACAGCTAATTTTGCACCACAATTAAAACATTTTCCTAGGAACGGTGATAGCTGCCTTTCAGGAAAGCTGTGCGCACTTGGAGGTCAAAAAGGCGCCACCTAGCTTGATCCGCCATGGCCCTGCTGGTGCACCTGCTGGCCTGCACCTTTGGGCTGGGGTCCTGGGTGGCCATCAATGGCCTGTGGGTGGAGCTGCCCCTCATTGTGAACGTGCTCCCTGAGGGCTGGGATCTGCCTTCCTACCTGACAGTCATCATCCAGCTTGCCAACCTGGGCCCCCTGCTGGTCACACTCGCGCACAAGTTCTACCCCAAGAAGCTGAGTGAGTCGACCATCATTTACATCATCCTGACCCTCGGGGTGGTGGCCTGCCTTCTGCTGGCCTTCTTCTGGAGGGAGACCACGGTGGTGGGCAGGGTGCAGCACAGCACCGCCTTCCTCATCCTCACTCTCTTCCTGTCCCTGGTGGACTGCACCTCATCCGTCACCTTCCTGCCCTTCATGATGCGGCTACCCCCTGAGTACATCAGCACCTACTTCGTGGGGGAGGGTCTGAGCGGCTTTCTGCCAGGGCTCTTGGCTCTCAGTCAGGGTGTAGGCCTAGCTGAGTGCGTGAATGTCACCACGTCCCCAGGTGGGCCTAATGCAAGCGTGGACGGTGTTGCACAGGGGAACATCTATGTCCTGGAGACTAAGTACCCCCCACCCAACTTCTCTACCGAGCTCTTCTTTTACTTCCTGGCTGCCATGATGGTCTTCAGCCTCGTGGCCTTCACCTTCCTTAGAAGGATTCCCCACACCTTCAGACTCTCCACAGAGCACTTAGTGACGGATTCCGTGGTCTGCATCTCCACCAGCCTGGACAACCTGGCGGAGGCCCCAGGGCGAAAGGGCGAAAGGGAAACCCCTAAAGAATCTGCTCCAAGTAGGCCATTGCTGACTAAGCGTCACTCTGTGTGTCAGCTAGCTTTCATTTACTTCCTGGTGGTGTGGGTGAACGGGCTGACCAATGGCTTGTTGCCGTCCGTTCAGACGTATTCTTGCATGCCCTATGGGAACCTTGCGTACCACCTGTCTGCTGCCCTGGCGTCTATGGCTAACCCCGTGGCATGCATCTTTGCCATGTTTCTTCCTAGACGGTAAGTTGTCAGCCATTATAAATATTTTCACACTTTTCCATCCTAGAAGCAGCATTCATAAGCAAACAGAGAATAAGAATGGCCCTTTTGGGCTTTGCTTGCATACATAAACACAGGGTTTATTTTTGTCCAGTGTTAGAGGGATCCCAAGTTATTTGAAGGCAGGGATGTGGTATTAATCAATCTGCAATGAGAACTGTCAGCATTACCCGCCCCTCCACCAGCCCCCATTGGCTTTAACTGTTGGCTCTCTGTACCGCACGACCCCAGGTCTCTGGTGTTCCTGGGTTCACTGTGTCTGCTGGGGACTGGCTTTGGAGCGTACAACATGGCTATGGCAACTCTAAGCCCATGCCCCCTGCTCCACGCCTCCGCGGCAGGAGACACGCTCATTGTGAGTGCCTTTTCTCTGCATGTTGAATATGTGGAGTGCCT
>JAOVYW010000084.1:6483529-6499346 GCA_025775045.1 Hiodon tergisus | reverse complement strand
TTTAATTAATCACCATTTAAACATAACTCAGTACGCAGGGTTAAAACTGAAGACAATTTGTTGTGATATAGTTCAGCACAGAAGGTTCAGTAGTAATTTGATGTGTGTCCCTGGGGACATTTGATGGATTAAAGCTAAGCAGCTCCATTTCGAAGCACCACCTGATCTCAGTGCCTGTGCCCCCCATATAAAGGCGAGCGTGATTGCTGATCTCAGCTAGTCCGACAGTCTCGCTTTCTCTCTCTCTCTCTCTCTCTCTCTCTCACTTTCTCTGTCTCTCTTCCTCCCCGTCTCTTTGCCTGCTGCATCACAGGAGCTATCCAGTGCTGAATAAGATTTTTTTTCCCAAAGACGAGGGAGCCATACCACATAGCATCGGTGTCACCATTTTTTGTGGCTTTATTTTTTTTTTGCCTTTACGAGGGGCTGCTTTTAAGTTGCATAAGGATTACCGTCAACCCATTTCTCGTATTTGATTTGTTTCGATTCATTTTTTGTTGGTTTTTTGTTTTTTGATTTTTTTTTTCATGTGTGTTTCTTGGGCCCTTCTTCCGATCCGTTGAAACATGCCCCGTTCGTTTTTGGTGAAGAAAATCAAGCTTGATGATTTCTCGTCGTCCGCCGTCGCCGCCTCCAATCCCTACCACAACCACCACCTGGACGACTCGTACACTTTTGCACGCTCCATCACAGATTCTGTGACTAGCTTGGGGGTCCGGCTTAGCGAAAATGGTGAGTAAGATTTGTCTTTTTCAAAGGGTTGCTATTCTCCTATTTCTGCACTAGTTTCTGTAAAGCAGGTCTGTTTCAGAAATATATCTGTAAGAACATATCAAAATTGTATTTTTTCCCCCTTTTCTTTCAATATTTAAGATTTAAGATCTAACCTTCACAGTTAGAGCTGCTGTGCTTAAATTGAAAAAAGACAGATGTTACATAAATCTGGGTGTTGTTGCGTTGGTCTCCTAAATAATCCCCCCCTCCTCCACACACATACACACACCCCACCCCCATTCCACCATGCTTCCAGACTTTTTTTTGTCTCGGATGATGCACAAACACAATCCAGGTCACAGTAAAGCAATCTGCTTATG
Organism: Hiodon tergisus; assembly: GCA_025775045.1. Classification (NCBI taxonomy): domain Eukaryota; kingdom Metazoa; phylum Chordata; class Actinopteri; order Hiodontiformes; family Hiodontidae; genus Hiodon; species Hiodon tergisus. The sequence continues at coordinate 6,498,252 of JAOVYW010000084.1, read as the reverse complement.
CATGTGGAACGGACAGTTTATGCTATTACACGCACGCATGCAAACACAGACACATGCATGCAAACACAGACGCACGCGTGCACATTTGTATGCCGCATGTTTGGAGCACAGTGGCCAATTGACTCTTGCATTTTTTGTTGCGAAGCAGAAACCTCAGTGATGAGAGATCAGCACGAGATGACACATTCGTCCTTTGCTGTTATTGCCCTTGAGTTTTTCGTCACAACCCCCCCCCCCCCCCACCCACTATTCCCTTCCGATCCTTCCGGGTGTTTAAAACCCAGGCGGAGTAGAATTTCAGTCATGCAAGCCTACGCCACAGGATACATTAACGTGCAACCGGGGACGAAGGAAGGGGAAGGGAGAAAGAAAAAAAGATGAAAAACGCTTGTGGCAGCAATACTAGTTGTCACGTGACTTTGCCTTTACAGTAAGCATGAGGAAACGCCACATAGCTTCATACTGGACCACAACAGCAAGTGTGCAGAGAAAATACTTGCTCACGGCCCAGATGCACTTCATTTAAATAAAATTAAAAATCAAAGATTTTGCAGGACAGATTAACCCCCCTGGTGTCTCTCGGCACGTGCGAGTCTGCTACACAAACAAAGCCTTTGTGCATGAATGAACAAGACTACCCTCGGCCACGGTCTGGTTCAGACCTTTCCATCTCTGCACTTTCGCTGCTGCTCGTCCATTTTGTCGGTAGATTGTAACAACCAGTCTCCCCGTGTTTTGTTTGTCATTCCTGGAGATAGATAAAAAGCATTGCAACACAGAGCTGCCAGTATGACCCTCCACCTATTATACAACACCATTAGCGTCACCCTCCGGTGGGTTTTCATCAAGCTTCAGATGTAACCTGCAGCTTTTTAGGACACTTTTTTTATATATATGGTTTTTAGAATTGATATATATTTATTCGTAGTCTGGAGACCAATGAAGAAAAATATATACATATTAATTTAATTACAAAATGGAAATAATTATACATGCAATACCTTTTTTTAATCATAAACCGATACAGCTAAAGAATTTTGGAAAAAATTGACTAAGATTGACTTAAATAAGACTAAGTAGTCAGCTATACGTTTTTGAACAGAAACATTTCAATAAATCAATGTGTGATAGACAAACTTTCACAACAAAAGAACAATAGAACACGCTAAAAAGATTTGTCCTATTAATCTGGCATCATAAAATCACACTGCAGGTCTTCCTAACTGCTATTGTTCTGTTCAGGTTGCCGTGGGTTCCTCACAAAGAGTATAAATAAGAAAACTATAGTATTGGAATGACTTTGTGCTGAATATTTATTTCTCAAAAATTCTCTAAAGGAATTACAGAATATTTTTAGAAATACTTTCAGACGGGAAAGCCACATATTTGTAGACAACCACTTGAGATGAGAGCACTGTACCCTTTGTACTCCCTGATTGTGGCCCGTTACCGAGCGTGGATGAAAATACCCTGTCTCAGCAATACTGCCGTGCGGAACACATTTCCGAATGCAGACGCTGGAGTGCCCATCAGATTACAAGAAAAGGATGAACCCCGGGATGGAGTTCCTTTGGAGAGGAACCATTTAGCTTGTTTAATGTCGAGAGGAAATTGTTTTGGGGTTTTTGTAACACCCAGTTTAGATAGGCATGGCTCCAGGAACAAGGGAGACTGTAACAATGAAGTCTTTGTCTGACCTTGCGCGATATTGATTGGCACTTGTTACACGCGCGCACTCACACAAATGAAAAAATGCTTGAGAAAAAAAACGTGGATTTTAAACAGGTGGGTAGACACACACACACACACACACACACACACACACACACACACACACACACACACATATATATATAGAAAAATTAGAAAGTAGAAAAATTATTAGTACGATTATATTATCATAGTTGCTGTCATTAATACTGTCATTACATTTCATTGTTAATATTTTTGATGCTAGTTAAATATTTATCAATACTAATTATGTTTTTCCATAAATACAATACTGATATTTACTGAGAGTTGTGTCGTAGGTACTTTGATACGGGTTGTTTGCTGAGATAATGGTTCATTTCCCAAAGCTCTTGTAAAAATATATATATTTTAAATGATCGTTGTATTCTGCGGTGAAAGAATTTCCTAGAAACAATTTTTATATGTGGTGATTTATGAGTGGGATTTAAAATAAAGTATTTGTGTTTACATTACGGATCTCCAGCCACTACGCCAGAAACCACAGTGAAACAGGAAAGCCTATTTAGTAGTCAAAAAATGTTTTTTAAAAAAATTTAAATTTAAAAAATGCATCAAGTACACTTTGGCTAAGCAGAATGAACCCGGAGACGCCTTATGTTAGCACTGGGTTAGTCTGAGTCGACAGCAACGGTACGCACTTTCATACTCTACGGTGCTACTTTGCAGACTTTGGAGTGGAGACGTCACGTTAAGAATACGTTAACGGCCAATCGAATGGCCCAGTTTCTTAGAGCTACTTCAACTTTTGCACCCGGATGACATTAACCCCCCAAACCACGAACAATACTGGATGTTTAAACCCACGTTTAATCCCCTGGATTAGCCACTTTATTTTTCCCCACTTGGTTGCCATTATCATGATGGTATGGTATCTCACTGTATCGCTTCCACATGTGAAACACACACCCCTCCCCCGCGCGCAATCAAATTCGTTCTCCCTTTCCTGCGAGAACAGTTGCACTATTTCACAGCCCCGTAGCCTATTGATCAGCGCAAAACTTTGAATTTCATTAAAAAACAGTCAATACTTAATTACCACCACTTGCTTCACACAGCGATTCGGACGAGCGTTTTTGTTCTCTATCTCACGCCTTTACACACTCACCTCTCCCACGGAGTTGCGCTCTGCCACGGATTCGAATTGATATTGGATTTCGGTTTCCGTGCCTCCAGATTCAATTAAAACCCTCGGACCAATGCAGACAGACAAGGAGACGCCGTAATGATATAAGAGGTTAAAATAGATTAAATAGCCGTGTATGGTCACGTACAAACCCCTATATGGTTTAAAGTCAAGTGACGATTGACACTCACCAAATTAAATAATTTGCTGTGGAACAGTTCACTGTGTAATAAATGAAATCGCCTAACCTGAAATATGTATCCCTACTGAGCCTGCAGAAGTCAATAATCTATTAGGTCATTTGAAAAAAAAAATTAAGATGTAAATACAAAGCAGCAGAAAAACTCCATCCTGCTGAGCTCATTAATAGCATTTTGTCCCCACACTTACAGCGTTTCACTCAGTACAGCGATCGCAGTTTCTGTTACCCCCTTTTACATACTTGTAATTAAATTAAATAAGCCACTCTTACTGCTGAAATTTGTTATTTTATAGTTCTATTGTAAAATAAAAATTCCACAGATTAGATTTGGTTCAAATGTTGTTAAACTGTACATTAAGCCAACATGACCCGGTTTATTAATCTGTGGCATACATTTTTGGGATATTCCTTTACAATCTAATTTCATGGCAACTGGAGGAATTTTATTGCCTTGGCACATTTTGAGAGGACTGGAGCACAGTTGAGGTTTAAGAATAATGTGTGTTTTTTATTCAAAGAGAGATGAGTGAGAAGTAGCATATAGTAAGTAGTAATCTGCCATTTCAGGGGTTATCTCAGGGGTCCTCTATGTAGCTTCTTCTTCTCTGGAAAGAAAGCAAGCCATTTTTGTCATACTGAGATATCCTCTGTAATTTCAACTTTTCTGCAAAGTTCCTTTGAGTTTTCCTTGAATTCAGTGCAGTACCTTAATTAAGAGAAGAGAACAAAGAAACAGGGGCGAGAATCACAAATCATTAAAAAAAATGTACTACCTCCTGGATGTTGTTACATTAGACACCTTAAAATGCTCCAATTAAATAAAAATAGGCGGGAAACACATTTCTTATCCTGAATTGTAAAAGCAAAGGTCCCACAAGTAAGATTAGAAGAAAAAAAAGATTTACCTAGATTTTAAAAAATGCAAATCCATGCCCAATGACACCTTAAAACCTATTGTTTTTAGAGAGGGGCACAGTTGTTAACGGAGACCAAGCTGACCAGATTTAATTCAGTTCACATTGACCTCAGTGTTTGTCCCATTCAATTAGTCTATTGTCAAAAAAGAAAAGGAAAAAAACACCCCAGGGAAGTGGAAAATGTTTACAGTAGTGGTCTGTAGTTACACCAAATAATCAAACACTTGTTACCTATTTTAATTTAAAGTGAGATATACTAGCATTTAAAGGGAGATATACTAGCATTTAAAGTGAGATATACTGGCATTTAAAGGGAGATATACTAGCATTTAAAGGGAGATATACTAGCATTTAGAGTGAGATATACTGGCATTTAAAGGGGGATATACTAGCATTTAAAGGGCGATATACTAGCATTTAAAGTGAGATATACTAGCATTAGATACAATTAGATTATATAAAAAAAGTATGCAAGGCTCCATCTGGAAACATTTCACCTGCAAGCAATGATTCTTTCCAGAGGGACAACATATATATGTTTTAAGCTAAGGAAAAATAATAATTTCTGCCTTATGCAAAAGGAGAAACAACTCACTAAATCAAAGGTAGCAGCATTACAGTGTGTTAGCTAATTATATCAAGAGTGGTGTTGTTGTCTTTAGATAGCTCATCCTGTGAATAATATGTTGAGCTAAGACTGTGTTAGTCACCACTAATGTCGTTAAATAAGCATTATCTAAGGTTGGCTGAAAAGCTACACATGGTCCACAAGGTAGCATAGGGTGTCCTGTTTAAATGACTTGAGCTAGTAAGACAAAATCGGGGTTTAAATGATAAGTTTTTAGAATATCTCAAACAAATGTTCTAAAAATATATAATAGAGAATTCTCTATTGTATATTTTTAGATAACCTACATGCTTAAATCGGAAACTGGATACCACAGCTGTTTCATGTTTAGTTTTAGTTTTTGATACTTTCTTTCATCTCTCACTTTGCTCGTTAAACGTAACATTAGCAGAAAAGCAGCGGTCCAAAATCGTAAAGTTAATTAAACGTTTCCTGAAATGAAAGTAAAGCTAGCTGGAAATGGTAAATTCGCTAGCTACTGTTTCGCAAGATTGTTAATAATAATTTAAAAAAACAGTTAATGTCGGTTTGTTATTATTTCATTTGAATATTTGAAGTAAACTTGGCAGAAGAGAAAAGGTGTCAGTACTGTATCATAAAATTTGCAATAACATCCCCGCATTGTTGAGATAAAACCGCATGCGTTGTACCTGGACCTCTTGGACCTTTTCAGGTCATAGTATACAATAGCTCCGCTGAATTTAAACCATGGCCGTAATTTTTATAGTATGTTCTCAAATAAATATGCTTATTTATCGGTGTGTATTTGCTACCTGCTACCCGTTGAAGTTATTTTAAGTGGTTTTTAGCGACTTAGCTAGTGTCAGCTTGTTTACAAAAAGGTAATCGTATTATTATAACATTTTCTCACCAGTCCTGAACATTGAATTATCCTAATACAATGTAACTCCGTAAGGATATTTAATATTTCAGCATTAAACAAGGAAAGAACCTCTATCCCGATGGTATTAGTCAATGCCCTACAGTGAGAGTACTTTGCTTAGAAGCCGAGTCTGCAAGTTGAACGACTGGCTTTACACTTGGTCTATAAATCAGAGTAAAATTGTGTAATGTCGCAAGCGCTTAATAAATGCTATAGATTGTTTTATCATCCTAATTCTGGGCAACGAGGCCTGGGACGGTATTTTATAAATAATTGCTAAATATGGACTGGCATATCATTATAGCAATACACTTACATATAAACGGAAAGAGCTGTAATAAAATAAAATATAAACTTTGAATTCTGAAAAGACAGGCGAGTCCTGGCTCTGAACTCTGATGAAAGTCATCTTCGCTGTTACAAGACGGCTTCAAAGCACACAGCCCTGCCAGTCGAAACAGTTAGCAACATTCCAGTTTTGTTCTGTTGTGAGTGGGAAGCCATTTGGATTCTCTTCCACAAGCAATTAACTGCTTCACGACTTCCCTTAAAAGGGCTGTAGTCCCTTTGGCATTCGCTGCTATTTCTGTGTGCCTTCATCAAGGACACTGCAAAAAAATGTCTGTGGGACTTGACACTGAATGTCATTTCCACTGCCCTATGGGGCCGCCAAGGAAGCACTTTAATGAACCCCTTTATCTACTTTTCTCATTGGCTGTTTTAATAATGATAACTCGGGATATGGACAAAACATTTTAAAATGACTCTTAATAGAGTCAAGGCCATTGCCTCTTATCTGAGAGGACCCAGCAGACAGTACAGATGCCCCTGGGCGGCTAGTCCCCAGCCATTTCAGCAGAACTGCACAGAGAGACCAAGGCTCCACAAGCTTCCACATGTCATGCACTGTGAAGATGTAACCAGAAGCATGTCGATGAATCGATCTAAGCCCACCATGCTGATTGAGCTCCTTAACAGCAGGTCACTTTGTTAGATTTATGCAGATGCCTCACATCGTCCTGTACATAAAGAATCATAGAATGTGTGTGTGCCAGGTTGTGTGAATACAGAAGTTGTTTTCCTTTCTCTATATAGTCAGCTTGGGTTATTCCGTATTACCCAAAGACTTTTCAAGATAATTTTTCATTTAGGATTGCCTAGGTTTTGCTGCTGCTCCCGGTACAGTTTGCAGAATAACAGATTACAGTCTCATATCCTGGTTACGCTGCGTTATATAATTGCCAGCCAACCTTTGAGAGAAGGTTAATTTCATTGTAGTATCTTCAGTCACACTTCATTTTTGTAAAAACTGTCCTCGTTTTGTGCCCTAACCAAATTCCAGGCTACATCCAGGATTACATCACGCCGTCTGTGTACCAGAGTGAGAAGAAGATGGAACTCAAGCTGGCCTCGGCGGTCTCGGAGCCCCTGTACACGCAGGTGAGCAGTGCAGAGGAAGAGTACTGCGACCATGACATGGAGCATCCAGACAGCCCCCAGTCGGGAGTGACGGGGAGCGGCTTCCTGAGCGGTGAGGCCGAGGCCCTGACAGAGGGCTACACCATGGACGCCTTCTTCATCTCGGACGGTCGCTCACGGAGGAAGGGCGACGGTGAGGCCCGTGGAGGGAGCGAGGCAGAGGCTGCGGAGGGTGGAGTCAGTGCCGGCGGCACGCCGCGCCACACCTGCAACGAGTGCGGCAAGACGTACGCCACCTCCTCCAACCTTAGCAGGCACAAGCAGACGCACCGCAGCCTGGACAGCAAGATGGCCCGCAAGTGCCCCACCTGCAGCAAGGTCTACGTCTCCATGCCCGCCCTGGCCATGCACATCCTTACCCACGACCTCAAGCACAAGTGCGACGTGTGCAGCAAGGCCTTCAGCCGGCCCTGGCTCCTGCAGGGCCACATGCGCTCTCACACTGGAGAGAAGCCCTTCGCCTGTGCCCACTGCGGCAAGGCCTTCGCCGACCGCTCCAACCTCCGCGCTCACATGCAAACGCACTCTGCCTTCAAGCACTATCGATGCAAGCGCTGCAATAAAACCTTCGCCCTCAAGTCCTACCTGAACAAGCACTACGAGTCGGCGTGCTTCAAGGGCTCTGCGGACGAAGACGACTCCTGCTCTGAGAACTAACCAGGGAGGGAGCAGAGTTCTGACCCATCTGTTTCTCCCTTTCTCTGACCTACACGCCTTTTATTCCACCCCATCCCCCACCTTTTTTAGAAAGCAATATTTTCACTGAGATTAAGTCAAGACCACCAGTAATAATGACAAAGACGACAAACAAAAGATGCTGGATTTTTTTGGAACAATTGCTACACAGCCACACACAGATGCACACACAAACACACAAAAAACACACACCTATTACACACAATTATTACAATTATTTATGAGGCCTGGCATGTGAATTTTTATCAATGACTATAATATTAATAATAATACTAATACTATTTAGATTCCTGATATTTTATAGCAAATAATGTGAAGAAAATGGAAAAAAAATATACATAATGGACAGCCACAGTGTTTTTCTTTTCTTTTGTAGAACAAAAAATGGACCTTGTGTATTTTTATGCTGCTTTTTTGTTTTTGCTAAGAATTGAATTCTTTTGCAACAGCCAACAAAAAAACTTTTTAAGAAAATTTGAAAATTGAACTATGACAGTATTTGCAAAAAAAGAGAAGAAAATGGCCATTTCAAGTTAAAAAATGAAAACCTTCTGTTTCACAAATATTTAATTGAATTAGTATTATATTTTTTTCTATTGCGGTTATAATTAACATCTGTGAGTATTATTTATTGTGCCAATAACTCCCTATATGCTCGTCAGACACAAGATATCTTTGTAACTGTGGGTATTTGGTGGGCTGTATGTCAGGAGCTGCATGTTTAACTGATAAAACAATCAAGCTTTTAGAAGGTACAGACAGGATTTAGATAAAGAGGATACCACCTCCCAGTCAAGTAAAACTGAGTGCTTTTCAGTCACAGATGAGCAATTTAACACGTTATGAAGGCGTATAACAGCAGGTTAATCTTTTATATAAAAACATTTTTAAAAAAATGAATCACCTTACTTTAGCACTGGTTTGTCAGTAAACGTTTAAGATTCGAGATTTTCGAAGTATTTCAGGTTTCACACAGACCTGCTTTTACAAAGGGGGACCTGTGAATTATTACTCACCAATCAGTAAGCGTTCCTTGAAATAAGGATAAATAGCGGTAAGCAATAGCGGTAAGCGCCAAACCAAATATGTCAACCTGTTGATAGGGAGCGGCGTTAGCCGCGACTCTTCCGGTCATGGGGACCCCTCTCTGTTCTTCCTGTGTCGCGTGGTGATTAGCGGTAAACTTTCCTCCACGGTTCCCCCGGCTCTCCGCCACGGGAGGTCAGTGAGCTTGCCGAGTTCATCAAGCCGGGGCACTCTTCTGCCCCTGAAATTACCTCAATGAAGAAGGTATGAACTTTTACACCCTCAGTTACAAAGGAATGGTCCTGTTGTATTGTCTTTTAAATGTTGCTGAAAGCGCTTGCCACCTTAGAGGAATAACATCCTTTTTTTCTTTGTTGTTTGTTTATTTATTTATTTATTTATTTATTTATTTATTTATTTATTTATTCATCCATTTATTCATTCGAGTATTTAATATGTATTTGCCATTGAACAAAAATGACCTTGTAAGATGCTGCTGATCTTCAAAGAAATTGTTTATATGCATGACAAACTGTAGAACGTCCATAGGACTTTAGTCTTAAAGAGGAACAATGTACAATATTATAGTATTTGGAACAAATGGATACAAATTGTGTCTGTTTTCATGGGCAATAAGTTCTCTGGTACGTTGACTGATTTGTGTAATTACGACTGTCCTGTTTGAAGACGGTAGCAGGCAATAAATGACAAACAGTGAGAATTTTTGTTTTTTAAAGAATCGTTCATCATGGTGTTTCCCAAAGTAGACTGGGTAGGGTTGGCTATAAATATCTAAGCGATCTTGCCTTTGGCTGCTTTACAGATTACGCAAAAATTCCAAGTGCAATAACTATACTTGTTTTGCTTGTGTAATTAAAGTGGGTGTATCTGTCTATGACCTTCTCTGACCTACAATTGATGGTACGTTGCCAATATAATTTCAAATAGCGGTAATGCATTATCCGGCTCAGAGACGGCGATATCGGGTGTGCTTAACAAGGAATCCGATGTAGTCGCAAAATTGAGAGAATGTCAGTGCATACATTCATGCACTCGTCTCCTCGCAGGTTAGCTGTTTTGGTTCTTTTACTCTACATCTGAAGTGAAATCACTCATGGCTATTTTATTGCGCTTGGAGAAACAATCTTTTAAACGCCATGAAAAGAAGAGGAAGTTACCGGCAGGAGCAGGATCCACCTGGTGGATTAGTCAAGAAATAGACCTAATGTTAATTAAAAAAACAGCATATGTCAAATATCCTAAGTATCCAGGTTGTAATGGTTCAAAGTAGACCGGTTATAAAACAACAGATACATGACGATTTACTTGTAGCCTCTTTGGAGTCTGTAGGCCAACACAATTTCAAAATATTTAATGAATCCTCTGGGAAATTCAGGTTCTTAATATTTTATTATGAGGGAGGGATATTGCAAACTCCAGCACGTCAAGATATTGCTTTGGAAATAACCTAACATAGTTCTGGGTAAATATTGCACAAAACCAGCTTTGGAATTTTATCACTCAGATTATTGGGTAGGACTGGAAATAAAGTTTTGTGCTTAATTTAATATTTAATTATTTAATTATTTATTGTTATGACCCTGGTGTTTCATTAACAATAAGACATTGTTTCATCATATACATGTAAGCAGACAGACTCACACAAAATCACCCACATCAGAAGTATTTAAGCATTTTTATTGAGAAGCTATTAAACTGGGCTGACAATGGACAAGGAACATAGAGTTTCATTTATCAGAATTATTTTGATTACATTGTATCTTTTTACATTGTACCTCCTGATACATTTATCTCAAAATTAGTTCTATCGCAAATTGCAGTCAATTTATTTGTAAAGAACACATTTTTGTAGTGATTCAACAAAATTACAGTATTAAGAATGCGTTTCACATTCCTTAACTTCTCAGGAAAAAGAACAAAATCAAACTTTAAATTGCATTACCTAGTGTTAGTGAAATGACCAAGCTAGACTAGTTGACTAAAATTAAATGCATTCAATGGTAAACAAATGGGAAGACCGTTTAATGTTACCTTTTGGGCCGTTTTGTCAAACCGCTAGAAAGTTTTTCCTTGTCAGACAAGTTTATTGAACGTGCATGAGCGTTCTCTGTTTTTCACATGTATTTAGTAGCTGAACTGAAGTAAGGAATACAACCCTTAGCTGAAATGATTAGAGGCCCTTGTTTTAAGGGCATACATACATGTTCTCACTAAACAAAAAGGGATTGATTTCCCAGAGACAAAAGAGTTGTAAAAAACATTTAGTCCGAAGATTGACAGGAGGTGGAATAGGAAGGAAACCAGTGTTAGGATTCTGGGAGACGAACCCCATGAATGAAGAGTGACTGAGTCGGTTCGGCGACTTCAGTGAGAAGGTCGAGCGCCTGCGGGCAAGTGCACCGTCAGCTTTCTGCATATTCTAATAGACCACACAATCCCGCTAATGGCCTCTGAGCTCATCTCCTCCAACCTGCATGGAATGATTACAAGTACACCACCCCAACCACCCCCCCTTCCCCCCTCACGCATCATCCATGGTCGCTTTTGTTCATCTCTGACCGTTTTTGTCAAGATGTGGTTCGTTTTGGTCACGGGACGGTTCGATCTATTGTGTTATTTGAAATGCAAGCCCATTTCTCTCTCCACTCTCTCTATGTTTAGGGATGCCAGTTGTGCATCACCATGGGCCAATAGTATATATATCCGACATCTGTGGTAAAGCAAAGCCAATTATTGCAAATTACTCAGATGATTTTTTTTTTTTTGTACTTTCATGAAAAGAAAACAGCGGCCAGAACTCTCATTAAAACTCCACCAAGTCTTGAAATTATGATCAAAAAAGAGACATACCTGAATTAGGTTAATGGTTTGAAAATATTTTACAAAGTTATCCCCAAATGATTTGGGAAGGAGTTGCTCTTGCTTTACCTTTGCCAGGAGGGAAGCACTTCAATGAAACATTAGATCATTTGTGAGTCTGTTTAAAGCTAAGAGAGCAATACAACAAACAAACAAGATTTGTTGTGAATTTCAAACCATTAAAGGGCATGAAAATATCGCACCAGGAGACATTTAGAAATAAATGTGAAAAATAGTGTAATCAGAAATGGAGGATCTAATGGTCCCATTTCAGTATTGAAATGAAAATGTTTTTCTAAAGATGACGTTGTTCCTCTTTAAATCTAATTGTACATATTTGTATATACGTCACAGCAATAATATGAAAATGCATGTACAATTTTTTTGCCTTTTTCCCCCATTTTGTTGTATTTCTTTTTGAAATGCAGATATATACAGGTACCAGTTGCAGTCTGGGTGAAAATGCAAATCAGGGACAAGTATTCTCATGATTAAAAAAGCGCCCGTATTCTGACGATACCACCGACGGGTCGCGTTAGTGGTGCCACTCGGGGGGCCACTCGGGGGACCTCTGCTCATGTTTTTATTATTTATATTTTATTTCATTTTTTGCTTCTTCCTTCTGTTTTTGTGCCCAGCTTGGCTGCGCAATGATGACAAAGTGCCAAAAAAAAAGAGTATCATTTCCATAACAAAAGCCTTCAACATATGGCAGGCTGCTTGGGCCCTTCCATATGGTTCCCAAAACTATAGATTCACATTTTCACTTTTTGCTCTGTCCTCTCGCTCTCTCTCTCTCTCTCGATCTCTCTCTCTCTCTCAATTTCAAGAGTGAAGAAACTTAAGCCATGATTGCAGGAGGGTGTTTTAAGTTTTGTTTTTCTGCTACAATTAATGATGATGATAATAATAACAATAATGATAATAAAATACAATAGCACAAATGAAACCATGGGTCCTCTTTATTCTTTGTTTAATACCTTGTATTTTTTACAGGTTATTATAAAAAATTACGGGATTTTTTTCCCCTCCCATCTGGTTTTCTAAATGTGCAATTTATTTAGCAGACGCTTTTATCCAAAGCCACTTACATTACAGTTTCTGTATTCATCCCCTTATACAGCTGGATGTTTTACTGAAGCCGTTCAGGTTAAGTACCTTGCTCAAGGATGCTAAAGCTCAAGCTAAAGTTAGCACAGTAACAGCAACAATATTAGTGAGAATATCTTGCAGTTTGCTTAGCTGACATGATGAGTAAAATGCTCTATGTTTAAGCTTTTAAAAAAAATTCCAATTCTCTTGTTGAGTATAAATTTTTGTCTTGAAAATGAAATTCATGGCATTGCTAACATAAAAAATAGCACAGCAGACAGTGTGGAAGCCTTTCCCTGTGCAAGAGTTAGTGAAACAAGGAGAATCCTTAAAATAAAGGCATCTGTTCAAATGCTATTAAGGCAGTCTTGATCATTAAGATTTAATGGAACATTGATTTTATGCTAGAACCCATCTGAAAGTATTTTGCCACAATTCGAAACGAGAGCAAAAATATGGAACAAAATAAAAATGAATCATGGAAGGAGATGGAAATCATTATTCCCAGCTCCTCTTGATTAGTTTCCAGGGGATATACAAGACATGAATTCAATCGGCAGTGTCCTTCGCTGTCCTACAAAAGGGAAATGCTGGGCGGGCGGGCGGACGGGGGTTGAGGCTGGATGGGATATGCATTCTAAGAAGTAATTCACAACTTGCAGTAAGACTGTCAAATCTATTCACCATATATATATATACAGTTTTATTCCCTTTCTGGTTCTACTTTATCAAGTCACACATTTTCTTGGCAATATGTACAAGTTAAAGAGGCCTTTCCAATGTTAAATGGCTTAATTAAGTACCCAATAATAACAATTATTCTGATGACAGTGATGGTGGCGATGAAGATAGTTAGACTGATGCTATTAATATTTACAATAAATATGTTTTTTTAATTATACAATTAAGATCATTACTTTAACAGGCCTAAACATCGATTTAAAATGAAAAAATGCAAACTTGCATTTCCAGAGTAGCTGAAAAAATTATACTTTGAGTGCAATCTTCTAGTGTCATATTCCAGTCATTTTATCTACGGTTTATTTGATATAGTTATTTATTTAAGTACTTACATTATACTTAATTAGCAGTGAAAATATTTAAGGTGACGTAGTGATATGGCATCAATTCACCAAGGCTGATTGCGATCCAGGAGTGTATTATTGGGATTCCACAGCGATGAGCTTCCCATCAAAACAAAAGTGAAATTGGCGAAGATTAAAGGCATAACCCTTTTGGCCAGAGCATATGGTCACAGGATGGCTTCACACTGATAAAAGGCCGTTATCTGGATAATCCGGTGGTTTCTAAATTCAAGGGGCAGTAGGGGGTGTTGGCTGCAGTTGACTAGCTCAATGTGGCACAAAGGCCTTGTTGCATTTTCAAGGAATACCCTGTATTTTAGTTTATGTTTTTTTCCACATGGACACTGCTGCTGCTACTTGTGATTTAAAATAAATCTTAGAGCAACATTTTTAAAAACCGGGATGCTAAGTCTACATAATCCATATTCTGTATCAGATCACATGATCATGACACCAGGTTTGTTGTCTAAATTCTTTTTTTTTTAAATTAAATCTGTCAAATTGGCTTAATGTTTTTTAATTATTTGTAGTAGTAGAAGTAGTATTGCCTCAATAGTCTCTGAAAGGGAAGCAAATTCTAAAAGCTTTAATGTGTCTGTGTCTTTGGTTATATTGCATTCTATCATCATATCATATTTTAACAGAAAAGTGCACTCAGCGATTTTCCAGAGAAACACATCTGTGGTCCTCCATGACAATGTTTGTGGAAATATTTATTTTAATAACGAATAGCACACTGTGAAAAGCACACATAAAAATGGGAGTAGGAGGGTGTTGAATTTGCTATAGAATTTATATAAACCTGTTGTTAAAATTGTTTTTAAATTAAAAAACTTTCTTGCTCAGCTGACTTTCACAGACGGACAGAGAGAGAGAGAGAGAGAGAGAGAGAGAGAGAGAGAGAGAGAGAGAGAGAGAGAGAGAGAGAGAGTGGGGGGGAGGGAGAGAGAGAGAGAGAGA
>JAOVYW010000084.1:6471579-6483429 GCA_025775045.1 Hiodon tergisus | reverse complement strand
TCCCAGCAGCCCCCGCGGGGATGGCTTTAGCCCATTGGCGGGGGAAGCGCTCCTAGCCATCCCCGCTACAATATCTTAAAATTATCGAGCGTTATAAGGGTCTAAAGGAAATTTCTGATTATTTAAATTAATTTATTTTGGCAGTTTCCCAATTGATCTTCAATTAGATTTTATGTTGAATCTTTGCTCTGAGTAAACATTCCTCTCAAATGTTTGCACAAAAATATAAGCTTTACAGCAATACGTGTGCTTCGTTAAACCTATGTAGATAAGAGTGTGGACATACTCTGACCGCTAATCCTAATTTTCACATAAATTAACAAGGACCTCGACATCCTAAATTAAAAAGGCAAGATATAACTAGCATTATTACTGTTCAATACTTTTCACACACACTGACCAGTGGCGATGTATGGAAACAAAAGATGGAATTTAAATCCCAGAGCTGCACTAAATATATAGACCAAATACAACCACAGTAATGTTTTGTGTGTTTTAGCCATGTGTGTGTGCGTCCTGCTAGTCTCGCGTGGCTTGAGTTCAGAGATCTCCACTTCAATGCTGGCGGAGTGCGATGAGAATGTCACCCTGCCCTGCTTTGCACGCCAACAGAACCACCAATACCGTGCTGTCACCTGGTACAAGGAACGAGAGGTCTAGTTGCTCACTAAACCCAGTTCTGTTTTAGATGGATTTTATTCTTGGAGGAATGTTCATTATGCTGGATCCCTGATTATTATTGTTATTTATTTTAGCCATCTATATTATGTATATAGAGTAAGAGTAATTAAGAGGTCAGCAAATTCTTCAGACAGAAAAATATACAAAACGATAGTAACTTGAAGGCAGTTTATTGCAACTAAATGTTTCTTTTTCCTGGATCTTTTTTTATTAATGTGGCATTGAGTTTTGTTGTTTTGTCTCCACTTTAGCGCAAGTGAATCTTTTTTGATCTATTGGGAAAATAAAACATTCAAATGAAAGACCACTAAATTAATAATTGTTTGTCGACTAGTGGTTTGACAGTTTATCAGTTAATCTGTCATGGTCTTTGACCTGTGCCAACTGCTTTGTGCTTTTTCTCAACTTTATCATGAAAACTGGTCTGTTCCATTTAAAGGCCTGAATTTTTTGTTTTTTGTTTTTTTCTTTTCATTCTGTGGTATTGACAGGAAGTTTGTCTAACATAGACGTTTAGTACCTTTGCACATTTCCCCCGTTTTCTGCAAATCAGAAACCCCCATTTATATTCTGTTGTGCAGCAGCAGAGTGAAATTGTATATTAAATAAATGGCCAAAGGTCACAGGTTGGTAACGCTGTTCTCCTTTATGTAGGTGGATGGCACTAGGGCAGGGATACTAAGGAAAAGTGCCAATGATGTTATGCCCTACAACAACTCCAAGACGGCCAAGTTTGGAGTAAATGAGTCTTTGGTGCTTTTTGGTGTCAGGCCTCAGGACTCGGGCAACTACTTATGCTTCCTTTCAGCCCACATAGGTTATACAAACAAAGAATCAACCCTTCACCTAAACGTATCAGGTACTGTACACAGTGGGGCGCGTTGCAAGAAAGTGGCTCCCAGCTCAATATAACGTTGTGTGGGGTAGCTAGAATCACTGTTAACCATTCCTCTAATTTAAAACATCCCATGAGAAAAGACATAACAGAACCGGACGGTAAGCCTAAAAGTTATTTTAAAAAAGTGACTGGGTCACCTTGAGTCGGCAATTTTCGCTTCCTTTTTTTTCCACCCCAGAGTGTGTGGCACCAGCTGTACCCACTGTCTTTCCCATCACAACAAACTCCTACCAACCTGGAACTGAACAGACAGAGGTCCCTGTAGCATGGATTATCTCTGGCTTCTCAGCTATAGGCCTTGTTAAAGTGGTCCTGTGCTTCACCTTCCTTCAGGTGAGTGCAAAGCCTTCACAAAAATCCATTTACACCTTCTTTTCAGTGAAATCAGCAGTCAGCTTTATGTGTCTCTACAGTTTTATCCTCAATGCAATATATTTGAAGTTTATAATGGAAATAAGACCATTCCGCGTAATTTATATTTGATTATTATTAAAATACAGTTATCCTACAGGGTGTTTTATAGTTTAATATCAGAGTTGCCTCCTACTGTTTCAGCAATATATTAGGTTCTACCGGGTGAAACTCACTGTGATGACTCATAGATCCCACTGAGATGAGCCGGAACACAGCAGGGTCGCTGCAGAGCTGCAATGTTCCTGCGAGGAATAAGAAGACCTTTCCCCTTCTCTGTCAAAACACTTATGATATTTCATGTTTTATCTTCCCTTTTTCTCAGGCCTCTCTTATCATCAATAGGAGACTAGCAAGGTCCAAACCACACTGAGAGTGAAATGGTTGTAGCTCAGAGGGCCGTAGCCAGGGGGTTGAAGAAACGTAACCAAGAACTCGGTGTGTTCGAAAGTGACCTCGCCCTGTCCTGAGTGAAACTGACATTTGTAGTTTAAAAAAATTATACTTCTTACTTTTCATCAACACTCCAATTTCCTATAATTCCAAGTATGAAAAGAGGAATCGCATGGATGCACAGACAGTTTCTTGAAATTGATGGTCTATCTACCTATCTAAACTCGAATATAAAACTGAATGCATAACCACAGTGGGCTCTTTAATTGGCCTTTAACTATTGTCATCTCATCTCTATTGTTGTGTTTTCTGCAGTTACTAGGTAGAGGAGGCTACCTGGTGTAACCACAGGCCTGCAGTGTGTCAGTAAAAAATTTTAAGTTAAAAGATTATAAATCTTAACTCGCAAATATACATAAAATATCATAACGATTATTATTGAATTATTCATTTATCATAACCTTATGTTCATCAAATAAAACAACAAAACCATGCTAAAAATCTCATGTCCATTTGTATTACTGCCTGTATTGATAAGAAATGTAAATTGTCTTTAATGTTGGAACTCGGTTGATTCTTCTTGCGAGACTGTGGAACTGAAACGTGTTTGCTGGGGAAAATAACTGCATTCTGCCCAAAACATGATCATAAATGTGCTGAAAAGGGAACAGATTATATCCAATTATATATATCCAAATTCGCTTTTGGAATACTTTTAAACCGTAAGAAACAGGAAGTTTGTTTAATGACTTTACAAAGGAAATTACCAGTGCCGCTATAGAAACTGGCATTACTATTGTTACTAGGGAACTAAGATACTGTCTTACAACATTGTCTATAAAGAAGGAAATACAAAGGAAAGTTACTCCTAAAACAAATTCGGTGCCATCAGATGTCAGTAACATACATATCATGTTCATAATAATGCAGTACCCTAATGCAGACATCTACTTTCTCAGGGACGGTACCCCCAGAAATAAACCCCTTCATTGCTCCAAGTAGACTAAAGAATAGCTCCCAGGCAATCTGAAAGAAATGGAATCCGTAAGCTTTGAAGTTATGCTGCACAGATTTCACTTCCTGAGTAAACCTAAGTGCATCCATTTTAAGGTAATGGTTAAGATTTCTATATGCCTTTTAAAAGTCACTTACCTTCCTCCATTGTGGTAAGGAGTACTCCGGCTTTATCATTGAATAGTGCTGTCAGGCTTCTCTCCTGAACAGGGTTTGATTTTCACAAAATATATACGCACTGTATGCTAGCAATCTTTCCATTGAAGGACCTGCCTAGGCTGTTAAAAGGAGAAACACGCTTTCAGAACACTTGGATCAGGAAGAACTCGTCAGTAACAAAACGCATGAATAAAATAGCCAAAGATTTATGGAACCTCAGTTCCAGTGGCCACCTGTATTAGTGTGTCCAAGGCTGAATGCCTACCACACCGTGTGCAACTGAGCGAATATTTATGAAATGGCAGTTGATGAAAACCAGCGGGAAATCTCAAGCGAGCTAAAGACTGATTTTAAAGTTTCTCATTTGAAATTGTAAATCATATTTGCAATGTCAAAAAATAAACATTAAAATGATGCATTTTAAATATTTGTATGCTGTCACACATATCAAATGTTTACTGATCTTCTGTTGGCAACTACCCACTACTTGAGTGTGTGCAAACTGCATAGCATCTGAATGAGTAAATTGTTGATATAGTAGAACAGGATTCGGAAATTAATTTAAATGGCATGGCAGTTGATTCCTTGGTTGCTGCAGGCCAATTGCAATCCTCTCCCCGGATTTTTTTTTGTTAACTAATACTGCCTATGTGTATGGGGGTTCCAATCGTAGCCAAGCATAAATTAAACCCGTTGGATTAAACAATTAAGGTTTTACCAAAAAATAAGTGTATTTTATTTTTATTTTTATTTTAAGACCTAAAGGCTACTGTGTTCCTGTGTCTAGTAACGCAAGTCCAAACCTTTTTCTCCATGGAGTTTTTCTACATCTTGAGTAAGCTTTATGCATTCATTTATTTTGAGAATGGGCCTATTGATCCTATCACCAGAGAACCAGC
Organism: Hiodon tergisus; assembly: GCA_025775045.1. Taxonomy (NCBI): domain Eukaryota; kingdom Metazoa; phylum Chordata; class Actinopteri; order Hiodontiformes; family Hiodontidae; genus Hiodon; species Hiodon tergisus. Next base: position 6,478,974 of record JAOVYW010000084.1, on the reverse strand, counting down.
TAAAACCCTTCTCTCTCTGGCATGACTAAGTAAGTCAGGGAATTCTCAGTATTCTTACATTTTGAATCAAACTCAGGCTGAACAGCTCTGAAATGAAAAACTAAAAAAAGTTGACGAGCACAGTGCACTAAATGAGTACATATATCAGATATTATTTATCAGATCTCAACAGTGGTGTTCGCATAGTTGTATCCCATTATGGACTTTCACCAAATCAGGTATAATTAGGAAAGCATATAAATTTCCCTCTTAAAACAGACACTGTAAGTCATGATAATCAAAAATTTGTGTCTTACGTGCATCATATAAACAAAACACGTGTCTCCCAATGTTGAGGCTGCACTTATTCATAAATTCAAAATAATTTTCAAAACAGAAAAAAGATTCTTTACTTAAATCTGTACTAATTTTGATACTTCTAAAAATAACTGAAACAAAAGTCAGGATGCCAGAAAACCTCCATTAACTGTGGGTAGTGCATTAACTAAATGGTCTCTACAGTGTTGTAGCCCGTTTAAAGTACTGAAAAATGCTCACTTCCTTTCAATTCCCTTTCACTGCACAAACCCACTGTAATTTTGCTTTCATTGAGACTTTCAGCATATATTATGTAAATGTGCACAATGATTTCAGCAGAAGTTGCGACAAATATACTCTCATTTCGCAGAGCAACTGAAACCTCTAGAATAAAGGTAGTACAGACAGGCACGTATACTGAAACTTTGCAGTTTAGACGAGTTGTTGAATTAAATCTATTTGTCAAATTGGTTAGTGGATATTTGTTATCCACCTGTGTGTGTGTGCATTGTCTAGTGTGCCAAGACCAGTGAGTTGAGTAGGTTTACCTGCCTGGCACCGTTGCTATTGATAGTGAATCAGATGGGGTCGGGAGATATCCAGCTGGTTTGACCACGGGGCTTCACTGAATCCTGTCAATCACATCAACGATGAGCAATGCCATCGTTCAGGGTTGCATTCACACAGACGGGGGGGTCTTCAACTCAGTCTGTATTGTCCATTACACGATCAGTGTCATAATCAAACCGATTAAGTAGGTCACTTTACTATTGATTAGCTTGAAATAAAAGGCTCTAAGCAGCTCTAAGAACATTAATACTGATTTGACTTATTTTGGTACTGCTTGAATTTTTATCATAAATGGCTTCCCTCTAGTGAGACAACACTGAAAATTCGCTCAAAGCCAATCATATTAATAACAGGAGTACAAGCCACACTTGCTCAAGGGCACACCAGAGGACAGCCCCCTCTGGTGGCCCACAAAAACCACTGCACTCGTACCCAATGCAAATCTGGTCTCTCACACTACCCCACCACTTTAACCGAGGACGGATCTACATACTACGAGGCCCCTGGGCACAAGTGTCTTTGGGGCCTCAGGATTCCTTTTAGTCCGAGGCCCCAAATGGTAAAAGGCCCCATTTGCCCGGTCCATAATCCGGCCCTGCCTATTATGGACCAGCAAGAGTCTGTCCCCCATCAAGTTAAACCACAATCGTAAAACCAAAGACAAACATAAAACAAGACTCAGACATACAGCCACCATACATAAATAATTGACTGCTGAAAATCACCCCCCTTTCCATCCCCATTGCGTCACAAGCGCTGGGCTGGAGAATCCATGTGGTGGTCAGATCCAAGCACCAAATTAGTTTGCAACCTGAGACCACGGACGTGGACGGCAGTCTCTACTGCTTGCGGTGGAGAGAGGCAGCACCCCTGGCCTATCAACCCCGCACTAGCTGGCTAAGTTCCACTTCCCCGCTGTCTACCTATTATTCATTTTAATGCGCAAAACAGTGTTCACAAATTGGGCTTCTCTCTCACCTCTTCTAGCTGGCTCTGACTTATGAGTTCCCAAGGTACCTGCCGGAATCACTCAGCGTGAAGTACAGGTGACCAGGACCATCAATTCAATTAGGTTGTGCTCTTCACAACCGTTAGCCTCCACTGCTCCTATCTTCACTACAACATTAATAATGAATGCCCGAATGAATAGCCTATTTAGGAGGTTGTATGATGCTAGGTACAGGTGTCTCTGTTAAATTCATTTTGAAAAGATCATAGTAACAAACAGTTCATATTGATTGTATGTGGTATCCGCTGCCATTAAAAGAACGACCATAGGAAGTAATAAATTAAAAGTCTAACAATGGTATGGTAACTATCATGATACCTATTTGCTTAAGTGTATGTAGGCGAGGGTAACGAGATATTTACCCCACCGGTTTCTGCTTTGTTTTTCATAACCAATTCTACAAACCAATATATGTGTGTGGATGTAGGAAATACAGTACTGTGCAAACGTCTAAGGCACATGTAAAATAAAATTCTGTATAGTGAAGATGCTTTCAAAAAATAATGAAATGCAAAGTTTCCAAATATAAAATAAATACTATAAAGGACAATAATCTAAAAAGTAATGGAATGGAATATTTGTTGTGACCACCCTTTGCCTTTAACACTGCATCAATTCTCTTAGGTACGCTGTTGTGCAGTTTTTTAAACAACTGGCAGGTAGATTGTTCCGAGCAGAGAACTTGTCACAGTACTTCTACAGACTTTGGCTGTCTCCCATGCTGCTGTCTGTCCAGGTAATCACAGACAGCCTCAATGATGTTGAGATCAGGGCTCTGTGGAGGCCGTACCATCTGTGACAGAATTCCTTGTTCTTCTTTCAGAAAATGAATGTTTGGACAAAAAATAAATAAATTCTACTGATACGAATGCAGAAGACAAAAAATAAACTTTAAAGACATTTTTGTAACAAAGCTAGGGTGCTAAGACTTTTGCACAGTTCTGTATTTGTCAGTTGCTAAAAAGAACTAGCATTTAGTAAGCTAGTGAACTAAAAACTACATCTTTTTTCCCTTCTGAATTCACTAAAATACTTAGGGGAGACTTTCAAATAATGTTAACTGACTCCCCATGTATCATAACTCCAGAATAACTTCTTTTGAAGAGTAGGTGGAATGCTTGAAATTTTCTGTTAAATTTAGTGATATATTCTATTGTACTAGTATAGGTAGATATTTCAGGTATAAACAGGTCGCTCCCCTGGTTTGTTTGTGATTTTGCAGTGTACAAGGTAAACAAGATAGCTAATTACCAGTGATATACTCCAGGAGCTTCTCAACAGTGCTGTTACTCAAATAACCACCTTAATGAGTGGAGCTGAGTGCTTGTTAACTCTTTCTGCATGTCCTTTTCCTATTTGCTTTCATTCAGGCGAGGAAATATTGCTGCGACCGAATTTGTTGCAAGCATACATGGCTCTCTGGGTCTGGCTTTCATGATATTGTACCTGTTGTGCCAATGCAGAGTTTAAGAGTTGCTCACTGTGGGGAGAAAAGAACTGAGTTTTCAGTGATGGTTGATAATGCTTATAAATTGACTGGAAAAAAGTATTTGTGTAGTCTCATATTCTATATAATTCATTTCAGCAGTTTAAGCCAGTGAGTCAGACCACAGACTGATTTTCAATGCTCATGGACATGCTTTTCGCAGTTGCCACAGTTACGAGAAAAATAATTATAATGAAATAACGTTGGTAGTTACACTCTTTTGCATGATGGATGGAAAAAACTGGTAAACTAAATATTCCCATCATTCTCTACTTTATGTGATTGTTTGCCTTTTTTTTTTAAACAGTGTCATTTCATGCACTGTTAAAAGGTATGTGTTCCTACTGAGTAACACAAGTCTAAAGTCCACAGGGATAACCAAGGTGTACGACAGGAAAATCAAATGCCAATTCCAGGTGTTATATTTGCTTGTATTGATACATGCTGCATCTCTGCGATATTTTATATTCAATAGAAAATGTAAAAAATTGTGCATGTGATCTCTCTTTGACCTTGGTAAATCAATAAAAATGGAAAACAATACTGTGAGTTTAATCTTTTAATGCACTTGTGGGGGGAAAGCTTACACACTATCCTCAGCACCATGCAAACCGTGCATGCAGAGCATCATCCAGAGACAGAATCGGGTTCAGCAGATTTATTAAATTGAATTGAAACGTGTGCCATTAATTATATCTATGTACACTGGGGTGACCTGTCCAACAAGATCAAATAGAAAGCACAGTGATGCATGCACACACAATCACACACACACACACACACATACACACACATACACACACACACACACATACACACACACACAAGCAAGCTCACGCACATTCAAACACAAAAAAATCGCATGATTCAACATTTCCGTTCACAGGTATAATTCCTTCACATTTCATTTTTAACCTGTTTCATAGCTCTCACGAAAAGGAGATTTTTTTAATCAATACATAGCATGTGAAAATATCTGGCTTTAGAGTCAATCACTGATCTGACTACGAGCTGGATTCCGGCAGCGCATTAGAGCAGCTCACACAAAGAAATATAACAGCAGTTGAGCTCACGCTGACAGCTGGGGACAGCCCTCCCTGCGACTTCGCTGTGCCGTCAGACAAGTTGGGCAGGAAATTCTCACTCAGTACTTGCAACGGAGGCTGCAGCTCGCGCCAAAGCAGCATACGATCTCCTTGAAGGTCTTGCGCATCTCCACGCTGCGGAAGGCATAGATGATGGGGTCGATGACAGAGTTGCACATGATCAGAACCAGGTACGTGGTGAAGTGGGACATGTAGCAGACACAGTAGGGGTTCTTGGGGCAGGTGATGATGAGGATGAGGTGGAGGAAGAAGGGCGCCCAGCAGCAGATGAACACCCCCAGGAGGATGGTGATGGTGATGGCACCCTTCATACAGGTCCTCTGCTGCACCATGCCCTCGGCGGGCAGGGCAGCAATGCGCTTTATGTGGAGCCGAGCCAGCAGAAACATGTGGATATAAAGGGTGGCCATGAGAACCAGCATGGTGAAGAACATGGTGATGAGGCAAACAATGACAGTCTTGCTCTCCGAGTAGACAATGAATAGGATTCCGCAGATGATGCAGGCCAGCCAAATAGCTGCGATGGCTAGCAGCGCCTTCCGGACTGTCACAATGCTGTGGTAGCGAAGGGCGTAGAAGATCGTGATGTAGCGGTCAATGGCGATGACCAGCAGGTTGCAGATGGATGCCACCAGGGAGATACAGATCATGGAGTCAAAGATGTTGTCCATGATCTGGATGAAGCGGTCGTTGACAACCAGGTAGCGGTTGTTGAGGAAGGCAATAACGATGGTCTCTAGGGAGTTGGAAACACTCACTAGCATGTCGGCCGCTGCCAAGCTACAAAGGAAAAAGTACATGGGGGAGTGTAGATTCTTGTTCTTAATAATAGCCAGGATAACCAGGATGTTCTCCAGCAGGCTGATTATTCCCAGGGTCAAGAAGACCTCTGCCTTGATGAGGACCTGCTCGCAGAGGCCCGGTGCGCTGCGGTTGCCTAGCCCATCGGTCTCGTTGGCCTCCACAGTGTAGTTAAAGAAGTCCTGCTGGACAAGCAGCCGGTAAGTGGCATTCATCTGCTTTGATGGAGTGCGATCCTCCAGTCAGCCTTGCTGATAGAACCCTTTCTGAAGAGGTTCTGGGTACTCCTGTACACTTGGTATTCTCATCCTAACACGGCGAGGGGCACACTTTCGATCTGTCCATGCCTTCCGGTTGCTTCAGGGTTTGAGCTTGAAAAGATGTGAATGTGAACGAGGATTAAGTATGGAGGTACCTCCTGCAATGCGTACACACACATATGCTCACATACACACACCCACACACATACACACGCACACACACACACACATATTCTTAACAACAGCGAGCTCCTCCTTCTAGCCAGTGGATTAGCTTCATTGGCAGGTTTGAGCTGCAGGCAATCCAGACATATACTGTAGACCTTTCAGATACCCTTCAGATAGACAACAGGAACGAAACATTGTCTCGTTATAGAATATGACTCATTTTAACAACCGTGATAAAAAATACAATTGTGAAAAAAAGGCTAAAAATACAAATTGGACAAATTGCTAGTTAAAATGGCTTGCTCACGCTCACAGGTGTTCTTAACTAAAATCATTGTGCTCCATACAGCTTGATGAGCAAGTGTAAAGATTCTCTTAATGAGCCTTTCATTCAGGTAGGTCCTGGGACACAAAGTCCTCTAGAGTGCATTTTTAGGGTTTTACTGTGTCAGGTAGTAAGCCTTGGCTCATTCTTCTGATAATTTGCTGCTTCATTGTATGCAGTTGTATTATCAATGTTTTGCTATAATGCAACTTAGGAGACATTGCTGTTCAAACGGTGTTTCTTGCTTAATATTTAGGTTCTCGGTTCTCAGGGACAACTGTTTTTTTTCTTCTTTCCTAGTCTTGTTGTGCTCTTAACTGAATAGCAGTCTCACCCTGGGTTAGCTCAAAATGGCATTATCAATGCCTGCTATCATTCATGAAAAAAATGTGTTGTATGTTTGTTTTAGTAAAGGATTTGATTACATTTGAACAAAGTTATGAAAATGTTTTAATCCTAATCCTGTATTAATTAAGATTCTGCTAAAACCTGAATTAACAAATAGTTAGCATCATATTGGCTTCCTTGAGAGACAGTTGAGGGACAGTTGTGGGGGTGGGCAGTCTGATTGGCTGTTGCCGTTGCCAGGTAAATAAACTTGGGCGAATCAAAGTGTGTAAGAAATTATTTTGGGGTGGTTTGTGCCCTCGGACAGGCGTGACGGAGCAGGTGGCAGACCCAACGCAGAGCCGACTGAAGTTTTTCCACAGTAGACGAGAGCCACAAAACCAGCTACTCCAGCTGTGTTTGCACAGAAGTGAGAGGAAAGCACTGATTGTACTGCCTATCTAATTATACTTCCTTTCTAATTGCCCCATCATACCAAAGGGATACAAGGTGCTTGTGGGCTTTTATTTGCCTAGTTATTTGCTTTATTTGCTCTGAGGAGCAGGGGAGGGTGTGACGCTGAAAATATTATTTTGCCCTGAGTAAATAACGGAAAAAAAATTTTTAGGGTTTTTTTTTTCTAGCTTAATGGCACAGCATTTTTTGTATACCTTTTATTTTATTGTTTACGCCTAAGCTAAGATTGAACAAAACCACAAACCGCAGACAAAAGGCTTTGATGACACCAACAGCAACATGACCTACAGTGGCTTCACACAAAGCAAACTGGCCAGTTTTTTATAGGTTGCTGCCAGAAAGCTGAATTCCACCATCTATCAGGGATAACGTATTGTACAGACATGACTTCTTAGAAGAAGTGGTTTCTCATTTAAGTAAACTAGGTAAGGTAACTAGATTCATATATTCACATGGTTTTACAATTCTATATCCCAGTGTATCCTGTAAAAAATCTATAGTTTTGGGGGGGGGGGGGGGGGGGGGGGGGGGGGGGGGGGGGGGGGGGGGGGGGGGGGGGGGGGGGGGGG